>QANX01001079.1:0-155422 GCA_003254975.1 Ochetophila trinervis | reverse complement strand
AAAAAAAAAAAAAAAAAAAAAATTCACAAAAATTTCAACTTTTATAACCCACAAAAAGATCTCAATTTCATGAAAATTCAAACTCCTCCAAAACAGTGGCTCACAAAACCTGTACACTAAACTTGCAAAACTCTTTCAAAAATTACAATACTTACTCATCTATACCTCACAAACTAGTGCAATTTCAACCCGTAACAAAACATGCATAGCCGGTGACAAATCACATAAAACAATCTCACAAGTTGTTCATCCACATAAAATTAGTCATGAAAATGCACGCATCAAGTGGTAATAGTCAAGTTAATGGAGGCATAATCAAATTTAAGAATAGAAAGTGTTATTATGCAAAGATGGCATAAATCATAATTTTTGAATCAACCAACAATCCATCAAAACTTTATTATTATTTGAAATGCAGTTATTACTCTTTTTGGACACCAAATGAAAATGAGTTTAACATGGTTGATGATGCAAATAGTGAGAAGGGGCAAAAAGGATGCAAGCCATTAAAATTCATAAGCAAAATATACTTAGTTTAAGAGTAAAAAAATTAGAAGCAATGCAAGGTAAAAGGTAAATTGAAGATGATGATGCTTGTAGATATGTTGTTTTTGGCATATCAATTGTTGTATTTACATTATGTATAATGGATATGAAAATAAATGTTTTAAAGAAAAAAGAACAACTTCAACGCAAATAATATATAAATTGTCTTGATATCACATTAAGCTCATTAGGTGCATGAACTGATTACATTTCCATCGCTAGTCCCAAACATAAGAAAGAAAGGATGCAACCCCATAGTTTTAATCGTTGTATACAATTATTATGTGTGTTGTGTCTAAAAAAAAGTTAACACAACCCTATTGATGTACATATTCATGCATACCAAACCATACATTTATAATTTCATATGTTCAAAAAGATTGGGCATCACATCAAATGTTAAACTGAAACACCTAGTTAGAAATCATTGTCTTAAAGTAAATACCCGATCGTATTCAATAAACAATTTTCATTCATAATATGCAAGCAAATTGTATTCTTGAATATGACAAAGCATAGTCTAACATAAAACACTAGTTAATCGTATTCACCTATGACAAAATAATTGGAGGTCTCATACAAATAAATTTCTAGAACATTTGAACTCGAGGTCAATGCATTGTGACTTACATTATTGTCCTAAGTGGAGGAATATTATAGTTAAAATATCAATGACTAGTCCTTATTGTATTTAATGATTTTGAAGAAAAATATTGAAAAATAATTAAATTGCCTGCCTGATTCTTTGCCTTTTTGCATTTCCAAAAGTCTTCGAGCATGTTTTTTAGTTGTGGCCTATGATTTTGCATATCCCACATTTAAGCATGAAAGACCTCTTCTCCTTTATAGCTAGTTCATCATATTCTCTACTCCTTGCTATTTTTTACCTCTTAGGTCTCCCATTAATTGTTAGAGGTTGCACTTTGTCCGCATTAACTTCTAGTCATACTGTTTTATAGAGTATAAGGTGAATCACATTACTATAAGTCTGAAGATAAGCTGCATCGGTTAGACATTTGTCAAAACATTTTCAATGAGATTCATCTTTATATAGTTGATACATGCCATGACATGCTTACATGGTATGTCACTCATTTAGGAAGAACAACATTCACATTTGTCTTTGTTCAAGTGTATAACAATTGTTTTTGACTCGCCTAAAAGTTCATACTCATCATTATCAGCCCATATGACATGTAAATGTCTTCATGCTATTTGATTCAAAACTATCCAAGTCTTACCCTCATAGATACATATTGCCAAATAAAATAAATTGTCGTTGTCATCTAAAGATACAACAATTAACATTATACCACCAAATTGTCATTTTAAATGACATCTATCTAGATCAATGAATAGTCTATAGTCCTTTAAAAATTTATCCTTTTGTGCAAAACAATTTAAGAAAATCTATGAAAAATAGGGTTCTCAAAAGAATATTCATATTAGCTATTACCTATACCATTGAAGTAGATTTTTTAATCCTTAAAATATTTTCATACTTATGCTGCTTTGAGTAACATTCACCATAGTCACCACCTTAACTAGCTAATGCCTTTTTATAACCCTATACAAAATTGAATTCTTAAGATCTAATCCATTGATTTGACCTTTGTAGCCATCTAAAATGCATTAATATTAGGATTAGGATTATCAGTAAACTTTTTCTCAAATTTGTAAGAAATCCACTCAACCATCACCGGTGGATTGTGTTCAATTTAGTACAATATGTTCTTTTTTATATGTCTTACTTTGAAAGGTTTGACCATCAAGAGCTCGGGATGCATGAATCCTCCATGGACATCCATGTACAGCACAACATACAGTAAATCTATCATTTCCATTTTTAAGTCTCAAAAAATTAAAACCTTCTTATATGGCATAATCCACCAACACCTTTCTACACTTAAAAACATTGTAAAAAAATCAATTTATTACACAAGTAAGGCTTTCCAAGCAGGTGTAGGCATGTAAACATTTCCTACCATTTTCTTAGACATTCTAGAAGTTGGTTACTCTCTTTCAAAATCACTTGCAACAGACCCATCGCTAATATCTAACTCATGTCCTTTAGATTCAACATCATTCTCAGAGTATAAATCCTCTTCATCTACATTGGGATCCTTATCTACATCTTTATTTTCACTCCATCCAAATTGTTATGAGGCATCAAATTGTCATCATCTTCCATATCAGATTGTGGAGGGCTTGGTTCATTTTTTGATTGGGGTTCAGAAGTGGCAACTGGTTCTGTTTCGGGAATAAGAATGAAATGGTTCATTTTAATATTGAGGTTAAGGTTCAGTTTTAGCTTGGATGGGGTTGTCATTTGGGATTGGTATTTCATCAGGTTGATTGCCATTTGGTTTGTCATGATGGTCAATGATAGCTAGCTGATTGTCATTTGGGTTGTCATGAGGGTCAATAGCTGCTAATGGTATCATCGTTACTTCCATTTTGATTATCTCAACACCATTTACCTTGGACATTGTAAATAACTCCATCAAATCTACATCATTCTCTATATACATACTAGTCTTTGCAAACTAAGGTAAACTAATTTTAATAGACATTTTCTCTCATATTTTGACTATAATACCACAGGTTAATGAAACTATACTCATCCTTTCTTCTACCCAAAATGGCTTTTGTTCAACCCCAAACATATCTAGAATAATCTAGAATAATATCTTGTTGCAAATAATAAACAATAAACAAACAGACTGCTAAAATGTAGAAATAAACAAGTGATAAGTTAATCTATTGTTATTTAACCTATGCAATATATTTAACTTTGAATTAGTAAGAACAAAAAAAATTGTTTGTCATCAATCTCTAGCAGCATATTAAATTTTCAAAAACAAGTAAGGAAATTTAAAATCATTTAAATATTAAAAGTAATTAGTGTTCATATTTGTATCAAACAATGCATACATCTTGTACCTATTTAAATTAAACCACAAATAAATAAATTTAATTTCAAATACCCGTTATACAAAGATAGCAATAATAAAAAAACTCAAATATCAGCCCAAATACACAAATCAACATAAAAAAAAAAAAAACTAAACTAAAATATTATACCCAAAAAAACAGACCAACAACAAAAGCTCAACCCAAAAAATAATTATGCAATCCAAGCACTATATTAAACTATTAATGATAACAAACAAATTGTTTCAATCAATCACCATATTAGACTTTCTTAGACAAGGAAAAATTTAAAAGAAGATTAAAGTTTAAACTTCTACATTTGATCAATGTTCATGTGTCCATAATGTAATCAAAACAAAATAATTATTTCAGTGTTTTTAGTTCTACCAAAACTAAACTCAAACATCATACTGAGAATTAATATGTAGAAAAAAACTAACAACTGTAGAATATATTATGTGACAACGAAATTTTAATTTTTTTTATTTAATAGGAATTGCAAGGTGATCCCTCAAGTTTCAAACAAACAAATCAATAACAAAAAACTAAACTAATACCAACGAATACAAAAAAAAAATTCTTAAACACAATATTCAAACACACAAATCATTAACACCGAAAGCTCAACCCAAGTTAAAATACCCAAATAAATAGGGAAAAAAAATCAAACACCATAACTAAACAAACACACAAATCAACACCAAAAGCTCAGCCTAAATACAAAACCAAATCTCATAGTTAAATGAACTAATCTTGTATCGATGCAAACTTCTCTTCGATAAAGATAAGAATACAATTGATCATGATAAAGAAGCCAAGAGATGAATATTGTTAGGCTTACTTATCTCTTAACTTATCGGCATATGTATATACTTCATGTTATGAATAGGTTGTGTTTGTTAGAAAGGATATACACATTTTCTATTTTCTACGTGTATATAAACATGGCAAGTGTAAATGATCTCATTTCACTCAATATACAATATCATATTTTTATCATTGTTTCTATTTCTTTAGTAGGTCACAGAGCAAGTGCGATCAATTTTTTTTTTCCAGCCATATCAGATATTCTAGAATCAGGAAATACTTCTGCTGCTCATTCACAACCCATAGCAGTGACAACTAAGAATTCAACAATTACCCCTAAGCCCACAAACATGTTTACTCATCCATTAACAACAAAGCTGAAGTCACCCAATTTTTTGCAATGGCGTTAACTGGCCATGGCAAATGTAAAAGGAAATCGAGTTTTCTCCTACGTCAACAATCCAAATGTTGTGCCTGCCAAATTTGTTGATGCAATGGCTACACAAGCAAACAAAATTAATGAGAATTATGCTTAATGGAAATAGATTGACCAGCTCATCATGTATTGGATTTTTGAGTCCATAAATCCAGAGGTTCAAACACAAATGGTGGATTGCAACACCTCATATAAGGTATGGAAAAATATTGAATGAATCTTTTATTCTAAATCAAAGGCTCGTACTATGCAATATAAAATGCAGTTACAAACCACAAAAAGGGAGGTCTATCGATGGTAAATTATTTGGTAAAGATGAAAACTACTGTTGATACTTTTTCCTCTATTGGACACAATATATCTGAAGAAGATAAGATTCTTTATATTCTTGGTGGCTTTAGATATGATTACGATGCTTTTGTAGTCTTTGTCATCACTTGAACCGAGACCTTATGAATGCAAGAAAATTGTACCAGTTACAAGTTCATGAATGTTGATTGGATCAAGCTGCATCTTCAACCATTGATACAAAGACTCTAAATCTCTCTCAAGATAAAGAATACAATCAGAAAGGTATATGCCATGTAACAATTCCAGCTATTGTTCAAGAAACGAATTTCATACTTGTGGTTCCTTTCAGCAAGGCAGAGGAAGGGAATAAAAGGAGGCCGTGTACATTATAACAAATTCCAATGCCAAATATGTGTAAAAAGATGACATACTATCCAAATTGTTTTCAACTCAAACAAAACTTCAATGGCCAGTCAACATCAATACCTTCTCATAATTCAATGAATGTCACGGCAGCTCTCCCTAAAAGATTAATGGATTGAACTGGTACCCTGAATTTAGAACTACAAACCATAGCACTCCTAATCCTTCAATTATTTTAGATAAAATATACATGGGCAATGGAGAATGTTCGAATATTCTCCATACTAGCAACTCTTCACTTTCTACTAGTCTTTCGAATAAATTTTTACATTTACGACATATATTGTATATGCCAAAAATAAAGAAAAATTAGTGTTTCCAAGTTACACAAGGCCATCCATAAGCTCAAACAAGCCCCTAGGGTCTGGCTTGAAAAGATGGGGATGACCATAGGCTCTCTGATCACTTTCTTTTTGTTCAACATATTCATCATCCACTACATACCTCCTTGCATTCGTTGATGACATTATTCTTACAAAAAAAGAATCTTTTTAAAATCAATCAACTCATTAACCAACTCATTGCTCGGTTACACTAAAAGACTTGAGGCCTCTAAATTTTTTCTTTGGCATATAAGCCACTTTTACACCATATAGCTTATTTCTCTCATAGTAGAAATATATTCATGATCTTTTTAAGTCAAGAAAAGATGTCAACAACAAACTCCTTTCCAACACCAATTGTATGTGGACTTCAACTCAGCTGCAAAGATGGTTATTTATTCTCTTACCCTCAGTTGTATCGTAGTGTTGTTGGTGAAGTAGAATATGCCACAATCACACATCCTAAGATTGTATCGTATGTGAAATGTGTCTACATACATGCATGCCCCACGTGATAGACATTGGAAGGCAATTAAACAAGTCTTGTCGTATCTACAAGGCATATGCTAGTTTGGTCTTCATCTCACAAAGTCCAAACATTTGAATCTAGTTGGCTTTACTGACGACTGGGCATCAAATCCCGATGATAAAAAATCCACTAATGGATATTGCATATTCCTTGGATCTAATCTTGTCACCTGGTGTTCCAAGAAAAAAACAATAGTGTACAGATCTTCTTGTGAAGTTGAATACCATAGTCTTACAAGTGAAACCACATTAGTTTTATGGCTCAAGTCTTTACTCAGAGAACTTCGTATGCCTTTGTCTCATGTTCCAATTTTGTTGTATTTTTATCACTTAAATGTATAAATGTTGATGTTCATTTTGTTAGAGAATGTGTATCAGCTAAACATTTGGTTTTTCATCATTTGCCTTCTCTTGATCAAGTAGCTGACATATTCACAAAGTCTTTATCAACTCTATGATTTACTCATCTTCTATCCAATCTTACAGTGATGGAATCCTCTGTTTGCTTGTGGAGGGATGTTAGAGATAAAAATATTATAGATCATGATAAGGAAGCCAAGAAATGAATACTGCTAGCTTACTTATCTCTCATACTTATCAATATATGTATATACTTACTGTTATGATTAGGTTTTGTTTGTTAGAGAGGATATACACACTTTCTGTTTTGTACGTATATATAAACATGGCAAGTGCAAATGATTTCATTCATTCAGTATACAATGTCATTTTTTTTATCATTGTTATTTATTAACTCTTTTCTTCTCATTCGTCTTTCCCATTTTGTCTCTTTTTGTTTGCAAACAGCCAAATCAATAATAATAATAATAATAATAATAATAATAATAATGAAGTGAAAAAGTAGGGATCTAAAAAAAACCCACAAACCCTCAAAACTTTATTAAATATAAAAGAAAATGACGAAAATGTAATAATACAACCCTATAAAGGGTAAAGACAAAACTGAGCAACTAAAACTGATTGAAAATAACCACTGATCTTATTAAAACCTGGATGCAGAAAAACCCAATGGAAAAAAACTACAACCAGGAAAAAAATAGCAGTTATATTAAGTAGTAAATAAAACAACCAACATTTAAGTAAACCTATAAGCATTCCTCCTTGAAAGATCAAACTAATGAGCTTGCATGCAGTAATCTGGAAGTCCAAAACTCCAAAAGTCTTCAATCTTAGAAAGACCTTTCTTTGATAAAATGTCTGCAACATAGTTCCCTTTATGAAAAATATGCAAAATATGAAACTCAATATTTCTAATAAAATGAAGAAAATTAGAAAACTGAGCTCAAAATTTCAAAGGGACATCAACATCTGTACTAGTAAAGAGTCACACTCTAACCATATCCGATGCCATGAAAAGATTGAGCCTAGAGCATGAAAAGCCGCACATAACTCATCTTCATAAGCAAAAGCCTCTCCAAAAGATAAAGCAAAAACACCTCGAACAAAGCCATGACCATTACAAAAAACTCATCTACCACCCACATAATCCGGAGCACCCAAAGCAGCTCATTATTATTAACTTTGAGCCATCCCGGTGAAGGAAGAGCCTAATAAATAGGAGTAATCCGTGAGACTTTGGGAGGATGCATCTTCACACCTAAGGATTTCAAAAGAGTAAGATCATGTACACTATTATGCATAACACCACTATGCATCAAATTAGCTTTAATAATAGCAAAGCATATAAAATAAAAGATCTGGCCACTAGTAGAAAAATATCAAAAGCAGCTTCTGATTATGAGCAAACCAAGCAATATAAAACACTGCCACCGCAACAACGCATGATAAATTAGTAACCTGAAAAATCAAACCAAAATTAGAAATAGAGAGAAAGCCCACAGTGGGGTATGAATACTGAATAAAACCCAAAAATTTGCCTCTACAAAATCCCACAGTGCTTTCACATAAGGACAATACAAAAATAGGTGCTGCAAAGATTCAACTTCTTTTTGACACAAATAACAATTCTATGGCACAAAGAAGTCTCGACTAGAATTCTACTATAAAAAAGATGCCAACAAAATGTTGCGCGCAAAGGAGAAATGAATTTAGTCCAAAACAAATTTTGCCAGTCCAATCTCGGCTGCATTCCCACCAAATCTGCATACATGCTACTGTAGCTAAGATTATTGTGAGTAGATGGCTCCTAAACAAGCTTATCAGAATCATGCACTGCAATTTAACTTTACCTAACATGTTCACCAACTAAGAGAAGTGAGAAACAAAACGTATAGGAAAAGCTAATTACCATTAGAATCAACCCAATCCAAAATGACTGAATCCTGATCCCATCCAATTATTTTTCCAAAACTTCACTTGTGAGTATTTCTTAGGAATCCAACGACAGTTAGTATAAATAAAAGTCTAAAAAGATTTAATGGCATGCCAAACCAAAGACTTCAAATAAAAATATTTATTAAACTTCCCTGTATCTAGCCTGCAGGAACTAATAAAGAAAAGAGTCTTCTGTCATAACTTTCCAAGAAAGCTTGCTAATTAGAGCCTGATTAAACAAAAGAATATTCTTTATCCCAATACTCCCTGACACCGAGGACTACAACACTAATCCAATCTAATAGTTACAGATTTACGAACAAAAACAGAACCCAATGAAATAAAATTTTGATTTGCTTTATTAAGATCTTTCAAGAGAGAAATAGGTCATTTATAAACACTAAAATAATGAACAAACTTAGAGGTAATGATAGAATTGACAAGACAGACTCTACTAATATAAAATAAAGATATGCCTTTCCAAGTTTCAAATTGACTTAAAATCTTGTTAGCAACTGGTCTTAAAACTTGGATAGTGGGGGCACCTTGAAACAATGGGACATCTAAATAATCAAAGTGAAAAAGACCAACCCTCATACCACCTCAACACTCAGGTGTGAAAATTAACAAGCTGCCTTGACAGCTTACCATAAAAAGAAAAAATACCAACAATCTTTCTGATATTACTGACACTACAGCGACCAAACAAGAGAATTCCATTTGCATATAAAATATGAGAAAGTGCATTCATTGACCTATTAGCAAGCATAGGAATGACATTCTAAGAACTCACCAAACGAGTAATATATCTACTAAGGAAGTCTTTAGCAATACCAAAAAATAACGGAGATAAAAAGTCCCTTTGATGGACCCCACGAGAGCAGTTGAAGTAACCAATCGGTGAACCATTAAGCAAAATGGAAATCCTAGCTGAACTCAAAATATTAGAGATCCTTTGACAAAACGTTGAAGAAAAACCAAACCTATGCAAAACCCACAAAGGGAAATCCTACTTTAAAATGCCTAAAGCGTTTCTAATATCTATCTTTAAAGCCATATTACCACAAAAGACCTTTTGTTAAAATAGATTAACATACTATGGGGCTGTAATAATACAATCATCAATAAATGGCCTTAAACAAAACCAAACTACTGTGGAGAAAGAATATGAGAAACCACCTTAGTCAAATGATTAGCAATAGTCTTTGTAATAATCTTGAATAAAAAATTCCACACCAATAAAATCCCAAGTTTTAGCATCAGAAAAGTTTGAATTCAGCTTGCTACTCATATATTCAATCTCAGAAAAATACTACACTGCAGTAACCACATCCACACCAATAAAGTCCCGGCAAGAATGAAAAGATTTATCATTAAAACCATCCAGACCCAGAGCACTTTCTACATTCAAACCAAAAAGAACCCGTCTAACCTTATCTTCTGATGGTATAGTAGTAAGAAAATCATTCTCCTCCAAAAGCACCAAGCTCGGAATAATATCATAAAAATGGGCATTCTCTAAAACATAATGAGACTCATCCTCACTAAAAGGATTCTTGTAAAAATGCACAACATATTTACACTAATAACATTGTTATCCATTACAATTTGATCATCAATCAACAAAGCAAATAAAGATTTATTTACCATTCGAACTTGAATTGCAGTATGAAAGAAATAAGTATTCCTATCCCCATAGTTGAGCCAATTAAAACAAAATTTTGGCAAAGTAATAACTTTTCTTTCTGCATAAGAGAATCAAAATCTATATGTACCTTAACCTCCGTAGCAAATCTATCCTCAATAAAACCCAATGAAGCAATATCATAGTGTTAGACTTCGCCATAACCTGCATAATAAGATCTCTAGAAACTAGATAGGATCAAGTTGACTCAACAATAGACTTAAATTGTCATGTAACAACCACATAAAAAGGAAACAGAACGGCGTAGAATCCCCCAAAGCCAAATTCTCCAAACTCAAAAGGAGAGGATTGTGATCTGAGTGCAGTTTCAGCAAACTAGTGCCTTGTAATAGAATAGAATAGATTTTCCCAAAGTTTTAGCCTTGTAAACTTGTTTAACTAAAAGATCAACCTCTTTCTTGGAAATTTTTTTATTCCTATTAAGTGAACGACAGTCTACAGTCACATGACCAATATTATTGCACACCAAGCAAAAAGCAGGTAAATTCTCATAAATCACCAAAATGTAGGACCACATACCATCCCGTTCAAAAGCTAATGTCTCAAGCGAAGCTCCAAATAAATCAACATCAACAAGTAAATGAGCAAAATTTAATTACCTGACAATTGGGATTTTTCAATTCTCAAAATACTCTAATTCCATAAGCTAAATCAAACAGAATTTGAGGATGCCATTATGCCTAAGGCAAATCATCCAGCCTAATCCAAACTTGAGTATTTGTTGTCTTTTATGTGCCATATTGAAATCTGGATCCCACTTCTGTAGACAAAGAATTCAAGTTTCAAATTAATAGAACCTTAGGCCCAAATTCTACCTTTGTCCTCTTTTGAAGTGAGAAGCACCTGATAATAGTCTTGCCCAATCGAGATCAAGCATAAATTATGTGTATTCCAAACAGTTTGTAATTTCAAAATTAAATCCTGAAGCAGCCAAAGCTTGTCCCTTTTGGACATAAACACTCTTGCAATTAAAGAAAATTTACACATTTCCAACCTTTCCTTAAAAGCGTTACCATTGATCTTAATTCCAAGAATATCACCATGCTTTTGAAAAGTAACTGGATTACTCATAGGTGGTAAGATACTAGTTGAGTAGGAAGAACTCGTAACTGCAGTGGCATAAGAACCTGTTTTCCTGTGCTTCATAATAGGCTCTTTTGTGACAAAAGAAAGCACATCACGAACACCTTTAATTGTTTTTCCACATGAGTCACCGTTTGTTTTCCACATTCAAAAATAGTAGAATACTTAAAACTGCATAAGACTTTTTCAGAACCTCAGTAGAATATCAAGGCAAATTTGAGACCACTGGATGCAGCGGCAACACAAATGGAGAAGTAGAAACAAGATCTATGACAAACTGAGGAACAATGCCCAACAAAGAAGTTGAATTATTATTTGAAGAGAGAACTGACAAAAGCTCTACAAGGTTTCGATAGACAGACGCCATAAAAGTATTAACAACTGACGTTGAAGAGGAAGCCATTAAGAAACAAAACAAAACACAACAAAACCATTGCCAAATCAATAACGAAGAAGGAAAGAAAACCAGAAAATATGAACCACACGTGAAAAACTCACTGGAAGCACGCTAGAGCCAAAACCACCCTAGGAACTAGAGAACCACATAATGATTCAGAAAATCGCAGAGCGATCTAAAAACCCTTTGATGACAATCCCAAAAACGACCTAACTAGAAAACCAAATGATCATTATGAAAATGACCAATCGACCACTGTGAAAACAAGAAAACAGAAATGTGAAACCAAAGAAAATGATGGCTAAATCAATGACGCCGCTGATCGCCCCTATCGTGAAACTCTGCGAAAAATGGATAGCATCCTTCCCAATAATAATAATAATAACAACAACAACAATAACAATAATAACAAAAATAACAACAATGATGATGATGATGATGATGATGATGATGATAATAATAATAATAATAATAATAATAATAATAATAATGATTTACTTGAAGAGCTTGGAGAAAAGGCATCCCAACTAGGTTGGCACTCCTCTACTCAAAGCTGAACAAGCAAGCTTTATTGAGAAAGAAGAAAAAATTACACCCAAATTTGAAAAAACAAAATACAATAAGCAAAGCGGAAATAACCGCTAACGTGTTATCTAAACACACATGCTGAACTAGTCTAAGAAAATCTATAAGATTTCTACCCAGACAAATCCTTATGATACGCTGAAGCACAGAAATGAGGAATAGATGACCACCAAGCTGCTTGAGATATCCCCGGTGCATGTTTTGAAAGAATATCTGCCACTCTATTTCCTTCTCTGTAAATATGCGACACTTGAAACTGAATAACAGCAATAAAGTCCAAGCATAAAGACCAGCACAATTGAAATTTCCAAGGAACCTTGTCAGAACGAGTAGTTAAAAGCCTCACCATGTAAATAGAATCACTTTCCAACCAAATATGATGCCAAGCTCTAACTTTTGCACATTCTAGTGCATGCATAACGACCAATAGTTCCGCTTCAAAGGTGCAAAGATAGCCAAATGGTATCGCAAAACAACCTTTAGCAAAGCCTCTACAATTTCTAAAAACTCCTCCTCCTCCTGCTAAACATGGGCTACCCAAAGCTGCCCTATCTGTGTTTACTTTAATCCAATTTGGCCATGGAAAAACCCAACGAGCCAGAATAATTGGAGCCTTGGGAAACTAAGGCTCCATACCAAGCTGACGAGCAATAACCATATCCTTAGCACAATTATGCACTTTACCCGTTTGCATCAAATTTGCAAATTTAATTGCATCCGATATAAAGGAAATAGCCTTTGAGATCGGAATAAAATCTCCTAAGTGCAAAAACTGATTTCTTGCAATCCAACTTGTATTAAAACCAGCAACAATCCTAGCAATCCACAAATTTAAGATCTGAGGGCTCCATTTCATACTAGAAGCTACCATAAACAAATCTAAACTTGTACCTGTAGTATGCACCTTTGTTTCAAACAATTTACTAAGATAGTCCCACACAGCTGAAGCATAACTGCAATGCAGAAATAGATGGTCCAGATCCTCCCTAGCAGCTTTGCAAAGATGACACCAAGACACTGTAGTAATACCTCTCCTCATCCAAGCTGAATCAATTGGAAGTCGTCGTAAAAACAAACGCCAACAAAAAATACTCCGGGAAGGGGGAATAAATGGTTTCCAAAGATATCGTTCCCAACCACTAGCGATCGAAGAAGAATGGAAATGAAAATACACATCTTTGCAAACAACAGTCTCAGTTTTTGAATATTTCCAAACCAAGCGATCAATCTCCCACGCTGACACTTTAATTTTCTCAATTTTCTTAGAACCTCCAAAAAATGTTCCTTAAAATCCCTTGGCAATAACCACTTTCCCGCGTTATCTAAGAAATGATGCACCTGAATATCCGGATCCCAGACAAAGTTGCTCAAGTTAAGAATAGAAATAAGGGGTAGTCCCAACCAATTATCACTCCAGAATTTGACCTTGGAATGCCGTCCAATAAGCCAAATACTGTCCAAGTACAAATCTGCCATAATTGGTCTTATGGAGGCCCAGATTGAAGATCTAAGATAAAAACGAGTTTGAAATTTACCTTCAGACCTAGCTTGGATAAAGTTAAACTCAAAAGAAATATTTGTCAAAATTTTCCAAGCTAAAGAGCTTAACATTGCGGAATTGAAAAGCTGCAAATTTTTTATACCCAAACCTCCCAGCTGCACAGGTTTACAACATTGAGCCCAAGATACATGTAACATCGAAGAATCATTAATAGAACCTGTCCAAATGAAATTATGGATGGCTTTCTGCATATACTTCAAAAGCTCCCCCGGCCACTTGTAAATCATCAAAGAATGAACAAAAGATGAGATAATAACCCAATATTTTATCAGAAATCGGCTTAAGATGTAAAATCTTAGGTTGACTCGTAAACAAAGGCAAGCCCAAATATAGAAAAGGCAAAAAACCATGCTTCATACCAACCTTCTGAACCATTTGAGACTGTCTAGAAGCTGAAATATGCTTACTGAAAAATATGTGAGACTTCTCCCAACTTACATGCTGATTTGCCATTGTACCATAAATCTGAAAAACCTCTACTACCGTTTTGATATTTGCTGAAGAACCTCTACATAAAAAAAGAATATCATTAGCATATAAAAAATGAGAAGGAGCAGCTACAGCACGGGCAGCCGAAATAGGAGTCAACTCCTGTTGTTGAACTTTATGCAAAAGAAGACGACTTAGAAAATCCTTCGCAATGCAAAATAACAATGGTGAAAGCATATCTCCTTGTCTAACTCCCCTCATGCAAGAAAAATATCCATAAGGAGACCCGTTTATAAGAACTGAAATTCTAGCAGAGGACAGGATGTAATGAATCCAAATGCAAAAACTATCAGAAATCCAAAAGCCTTAAGAACCGTCATCAAGAAATTCCAATTTAAGGTGTCGAAGGCCTTTCGAATGTCTATCTTCATAGCTATATTACCTCCAAAACATTTTTGATCAAGAAGATTCACACATTTTGAAGCTGCTGCAATAAAATTTTGAATGTACCGACCTTTGATAAACCCAAACTGATTCAGAGAAACCACTTTATGTGCAATAACAGCTAGCTGATTAGCTAGAATTTTGGTGATGACCTTAAAGATAAAGTTGTTAAGCATAAAAGGTTGAAACTGATTAATAGTAGCCGCATCTTTCACCTTTGGAATTAGCACCATAAAGTTCGAGTTCAAACCTGAAGCGAGCCGACCTTGCTGAAAGAAAAATTGGACCACCTTGCAGACATCTTCTCCCACAATCTCCTAGCAATGCTGGAAAATCCATTTGGACCAGGAGCACTCGAAGCATCCAACCCAAACACAGCAGATCTAACCTCTTCCAAAAAGGGAATTGCACATAAACATGAATTCTCCTCTTCTTTCACCGAGGCAGGAATAATTTGGTTTATCAGATCTATATCCAATTGCTCACCTACCAGATGCGAAAATAAATCTTCATAGTAAGAAACCACATGATCTTTAATTTGTTGATGGTCCTGAATAGGTACCCCATCAATCAACAGAGAAGCCAAAGGTTTGTTGATCTTTCTCGATTTCATCAATCTATGAAAGTAAGCTGAATTTCTATCTCCAGAATCCAACCATTTGGTACGACATTTCTCTTTTAAAAACATCTCTTATTGTTGTAACTCCAAATCTAAAGCCAATTGTGATGAAACTTCTTCCTGAAGCAAAATATCTGAAACCCCCTATGACCCAATCTGAGTCTGAATAGCAAGTAAATTATGTTGAGCCTCTAAAATTCTAGTATCCACCCTCCCAAATGTACTCATATTCCAAATTTTAAGTTGTTTCTTAACATACTTTAATTTAGCCATAACCACCTGCATGGGATTACCAAAACCGAGAATGCTCTAACCCTTACTGACAACTTCCATAAAGCCAGAATGTGTCGTCCACATGGACAAGAAGCAGAAAGGCCAAGGGCCTGAAAGCTGCTTCTTCAATAAATTTAGAACTAAAGGGTTATGGTCTAAATGGTGGCGAGGTAAAGCAATGCAGACAATAGAGTCCCAAAAATCAGCCCCCATGCTATTACAAAAAGCTCGGTCTAATTTACTTTCAGCGTAACCTCGTAGACCATGCCTTGCCTAAGTGAAAACAGTACCTTTGGTGTCAATCGGTAACCAGTTACAGCTGTCTAATGTATTCTGAAATTCCCTACATGAAATCTTACAAGCAATAGAACCCGTTTTCTCATGTAAACCCAAAATAGCATTAAAATCACCAACCACAACCCAAGGGCCAAGGGCATAACTGCTTAATTGAACCAGAGAAGACCACAAGGGACCACATCCAATTCTTCCATATTTGCTATCTGAAAACCTGGAAAATCTGAAGAAACTTTTTGGAAGGCGGAAGGCTGCACATCAGATAATATATCTTTGTCCTCGGAAAGCACAGCAAAAGCATTAGTAGTGGAAACTCCATCCGCTTGGTGTTGCCCAGCATTTCCTCCCTTAACCTCCGTTGCCTTCCCAGAAACCACCACCGACACTTTGTTGGTTTCGAACCCAGCTTAGTCACTACATTCACCATCTCATCTGACTTGGTAGCCACCTTAGACTCTAAGGGAGCCTTCGGAGCAAAAGCTTGCTTATATTTTGTATCCTTTGGGACCTAAGGAACAATACCTTCTCGCTGAAAGAGTATGCATGAAGCCAAGGCATGTCCAACGTTGTTGCATGCAGTGCAAAACAAAGATAACCTCTCATAAAAATTTCTACTTCTAAATCCAATCCATCAACATACAGCACAACAAAATTCGGAAGAACAATAGAATTTGAGCATAGTGACCGAAATCACCATTGAGAGTGGCTTCATCAAATTTTAAAGGAACTCCTACCCATCTCGCAATATCTGTGAGAATTTATGGATGCCAAAAAGCCCAGTTCAACCTAATTAGCCTAATCCATACTTGTGCATTAATTGATTTTTGCATAGCTGGATTAAACTCAAGAGTCCATTCCTGTAAACGGACAATACCCGGTTTTGCATTGAAAGAGCCCCGCGCCCATACTGACGCTTTGTCCTCTGCCGAATGGAGGACATGGAAGCAACCCTTCCCCAAAGAAATTAGACGCCAATTTTGGATACCCCAAACCGTAGAAAGTTGCTGCTTCAAATCTAGCACTTTCCATGGCATGTCTCCTTTGGCCAAAATCACCTGGACAATCAACGAAAATGACACATATTTATTTGATCCTGCAAAGCCCTTTGATTGATCTTCATGGTAACATATTTTCCTTTCTTACTCATCTCCACTGAACCCAGGGGAACTGACAGGACCCGATCCACCTGGATCCTGACTGCATGACTTAATATTTCCATTAAGCCAATAAGCAGTTTTTATTTCTACCAAGCCATCAATAAATAAAAAATTTAACAAACGGGAAACTCTCTACTGCCAGAAATTTATTAAAAATTTCGGCAGCATCTCGTCTGTTTTGGCAACATCCCCAAATACAAACAGTTGCAATTCCTGCATGGAAACATTCCTATACAAATTCCAACTACCAGCACACATAACCCAGTCAAACCAATACAAAAATTATTTAGTTCGTAGCTGGACTTAGTATGAAGACTGAGCTGCCTACATACCCTTTTGCTAGGGATCAAGCTACCTGTAATTCGTTAAAGCATATTTACACCAAATATGCTACTGCCCATCACATCAATAAACTCAGCACACGTTCCTCACTTAACATATCATAAACACTTTTAATTCCCTCAATGCTTTTCAAATACATTTAACAAATAATAATATACATAGCTTGGCGGCATGATTCCTCGCTCAAGCAGTTCTCATCTATACCCATATATTATGCATTTACTCTAGAGAAAAATAACATAATATATAATTATCACACATTATTCATTAACAATTCTAATTTCACATAATAGAATAACCAGTCATCACGATCCTTCTCCCTAAGGCATCGTGGCATAAATGTAACCATCATCACGATCCGCCTCACCATCCATAGTTTCCATAATAATTCATATAATCAAATCCACATACACATTCAACATAGCGATTAACACACAAATTGGCTGTAACACATACGTATTTAGTTCACAGAACAGTTCACAACCATGGTAAATTCAATTATATAATATATTCTGAAACCGTTATCAATAATCACGAAATTCAATCACACAATCAATCCTATAATCTCAGCATCTCAATTCATTCCACAACAAACACCAAAACACAACTACACACATATCTATATCACCAATCATCCATAATTCCTATTTTAACCGTTATTTACAACACTGCTCAAGACCGGTTAATTCCAATACTCACTTATAATACATGAATTATATATCAAAACGAAGCTTGAGCATAGTAGGATACAACTGTGGACTTACCTCGTCCAACCGCCGTCGGTGGTGGCCGGAAAATGGCCAGAAAGTGGCGGTCGAATACCCTCCATTCATACAGTCCATACGAGCGAGGTTTGAGACAAACGGACACCGGAATCAGCCTCAGGAGGTCCAAAAGAGGGGGAACGAACCGACCCCGTGATCGGAAACCGCCGGAATCCGGAGACCGGAGAAGCCACGGGTCCGCCGGTTTCTACATCATTTCCAGCGATTCACGGGGTTCCACGGCCACAGCTTGGAGGGGAATGGTGGAGGGGAATGCGGCCCATCTTTTTCGGGTGGTGGATCGACCTCACCTCACCGAAATCCAGCAAACTCGAAATGGAGGCTTACCGGTTTCGACTGGATTCCCGGCGATCGGGGCTGCTCCACGGGCTGTCGCCGACTTGGTTGAGGAGGGAAGACTGCCAGCTTCTAGTTCGGCGTAAATTCTAGCCCGATCTGGCCAGAAATCAGCTGCTGCCGGCGAAGGCACGGTGGGTGCCGTGTTGCGCATGGAGGGGGGGCCGTCGGGGAAGAAGGGGGAAAATTCCAGAAATTTCTGGAATTAAAATAAAACCAAGAAAGGGCAGTTTCTTAATTTCTCTCTTTTAAGTCCAGCCCAGCAAAATTACCAAAATGCCCCTCACACTATTTTAACCATAACTTCTCAGTTTTAGCTCAAAATCAAGCGTGCTACTAGTCTACGAACTCGTATCGACTAGCTCTACGCAATGGTACCACAATCAAAACAAAATTAAACCACAGGAAAAGTCAACCCCGGGCCCACTTACGGGCAAACTTGGTCAAATTTGAGAATTTTTTTTTCCCGGGACGGGGTGTTACAGGAACTATCGGCGTAGACTTTCCCATTGTGGTCTGTGCGTAAGATCTTAAAGCCGGGGCCAAAGGTTTATCTAGCACCGTCGTAGTAACCAAGTCTTTCCCGTTGAAACTCCCAAAAAGATCACGAGGATGAAAATAGCACTGCTCAGCCATGTTTACTTCACCAACGAAAGCTGTCAGACACCCCCACGATGCCGAACTAAAACCGTAGAGTTGCCACAACCGAAGCTACTGCTTTCTACCCGAAGCCAAAAACCAAACAGTGTCTGCCTACCACCGTGAACTCTCTGTGAACCAGAGGTCACAGACCTCTTGTATCAGTCAAACCAGAAGTTGAAGACAGAACCCGACGCCAGAAACTTCAAGCTGCAGCAAACTAGAAGCCACTGAAACAGAGCTCCCCCGCCGATTGAAACCTGCGACCAGAGACCAAAATCTAGAAAACATAACCAGCCAAGCCCCATTTTTTGATGTTTTTGACGTTGTAAATCCGCGAACCAGACAGATACTGCTGACGTTACAGTAATGAACTCGACAACGAGAAACAACAGTTGCCAATGTTGCAGAATCGTCGACCCGAGACACTCGAGGCGCAGACTGGCATTGTAACTGCACCGGCAAAGAGAAGATCACCGGAAGAGTTGAACGACACTATTGAACCCTAGCAGTATTGCCGCTGCCATCGCTCCACAAAACTTAGTCATCGATTTCAATGAATAATAATAATAATAATAATAATAATAATAATAATAATAATAATAATAATAATAATAATAATAATTGAATGAGCTACCTAAAGGAAACTGAAGCAAAGAAAAATCCAACCAAGTTGGTTCCTCTTTCACCACAAATCCCCACAAGCAAAATTTATTAAAAAAGAAAAAGAAACAAACAAGCCGAACACAAACGGCTAAAAAAAAAACTCCGGCCTCATAAAAACCCTACAATATAAAACTCTAGTGGAGAAACCATTATAGGGAAAAAGAGTACCGATAAACTAAGCAAACCTAAATACAGGTTTGTTAGCCGTAACACAAAAATTTGGAAGCGAATACCACCACTGCTGCTGAGAAAGATGAAGTGCATGCTTAGATAAACAATTAGCAACAAGATTGCCTTCATGATAGATGAGAAAAACTCTGAAATAAATATTGGCAACAAATTCCAAACAAAGAGACCAAAAAGCCCTATAAATGCCAAGTACCTTATGCGACTTAGAATCAATCAAATCCACAACACATTTCGAATCACATTCTAACCAAATCCAGTCCCAAGCTTTATCCTTAGCCAACTCCAAAGCATGAATTACATAAAGCAACTCAGTCTTAACAGCAAAAGCAACACCAAATGGAGCAGCAAAGCAACATTTAACAAAACCTCTAGTGTTCCTAAAAACCCTGCCACCACCTGCAATCCCAAGAGACCCCAAAGCTGCACCATCAATATTAACCTTAAGCCAATAAAGTTGTGAAAAATGCCAAGTAATTGAAATAACCCGCAGAGCTCGGGAATACAACGGTTGAACCTCTACTTTTTGCAAAATAAACAAATCATCAACTTTATTAAACATTGACCCATTATTTGAAACATTAATCTCCTTAATGGCATGGCTAATAAACCCTAAAGCCTGACTGATATAAATAAAAACCCCAGCATGCACATAACAATTATGAGAAAACTAAATAGAATTAAAAGGCTCCAACAATTGATGTTGCCCATAACACATAGAGCTGAAAACTCAACTTAGCTTAAATAATCGAAAATACCAAATCCTTTAAACTACTAGAAAGAACAAGCAGCTTCCCAAACAAACTCATAATGAAATCCCAAATTACCAAAGCATAAGGACAATAAATGAATAAATGATCCATTGTTTCAATACTAGCATGACAAAGGGAACAACATGATACAATATAACAACCACGACGCCTTAAAGCACAATCCATAGGCAATCTATTCAACAACACTAGCCAAGAAAGAAAACTTCTTGAAGGAGGAATGTTGGGATACCTAATAAATTCCTCCGAACCCTGGAAATGAAAATGAGCAAAAAAATCGATAATAAACTGTAACATCCAGTTTTGAGAAGAATAGTAAAAATTTTAAGTTTGACCAGTTTGACCTTAAGTGGGTCCTAAATTTGACTTTTTGTGTGGTTGTGTTTTGGTTTTGACTTTGGTACCGTTGCGTAGAGCTTGTCGATACGAGTCCGTAGACTAGTAGTACGTTTTATTCGGAGTTAAGACCAGAAAGTTATGGTCATTTTAGTGTGATGGGCTTTTTGGTAATTTGGCAAAGGCTGGAATTAAAAGGGTGAGAAAGGACGAAAATGCCCTTACTTTCATCTTTAAAATTTCTGGAAACTTCCCACGCACACACACCCCCTCCCTCGACGCCTTCTCCCATCTTCACGGCGCCCCTCCTTCCCACGTCGGCAGCCGCCACACTGTGGCCAGAGCTGGCCGACAACCACCCTTAGATCGAAGCCGGCAACCTCCTTTTCCTCCTCGTACCAGTGGTTCGCCGTGAAATGACCCAGATCGCCAGAAATCACAGCGAAACTGAGAGCTCGTGCAACTATGCACAGTTGCGACACCATCTTTGGCCAGCCGGATCTCACTGTTTCGGTGGGTTTAGGGAGCATGCTTGATATCGTTGGAAAGCTGGTGCGACGATCTACAATTTGGTACTGAGATTGACCCTGAAAACAGCCAAAGCACGGCAGAAAGCGGCCACAAAGTCTAAGAAAAATCACCGCGACAGCCACCACCTCCACCCCGATCGCGGGCGAGTGGCACGGCACAGCCACCATCACGAGCCTCAGACCAAGCCGGCGACCAGATCTGCAGCTGGCCGGACTCCGGTGACCACCCCACGCGCCGCACGCACCGCCCGAAGTTGCTGCCACGCGCCACCGCCCATCCAGGAAGCTCCGCCTCGTGCCGGTGAAGCTAACCCAGGGTCCCTTTCCTGCCGCCTCCGCCGTTTGCACCCCCAACAAACTCAATCTTTGGCCGGATCTTCATCGCCTTCGGCAAGGCTGCCGGCGGCTAGTGGGTGCTCACCACCCGTCCCAATGCGTTCCTAGGGTCGTAGGCAAGCTTGCTGTACCTTCAATTTGATCTAATTTTGGTCGGATTCGAAAATGCCCAATCTCGGCCGAGGTTCGATCTTCCGGGACCAATTCCGACCATTGGCTAAGACGAATCCTGAAATTGAAGGTAGATTCTCGTTCTTTGCATCTTCAATTTCGTTTCGGTATAAAGTTTGCTGAAATCGGATTTGAAACGGGAAAATCCGTGTATTTTGGGGAATTTTGCCGATTTGGGACATTTTCGTAATTTCTAAAAATATTTGGGTATTTTCGTAATTACTGAAATTGTTGGGCAATCTTGTAATTAGAGTTTTAATCTTGTAATTGGAGACTTAGAGGACTCCTCTGAGCCGTTGGTTAGTTTTCGGTAATTTAAAGAGTGTTTTGGTAATTTATTTTAGGTGTTCTTGCACGTTCGAGGGCTGGATCAGAGATCCAGCAGGAGCACGCGTCAGACCAGTGAGTGCATTTATTTTCTAAATCATTTGAGAATATATGCTATATTTGATTTGAATTCTATAAATTTGTTTGAATTGAATTTTCCTTATGCATTAAATTATAATTATTAAATATGTTTTTGATGATTTAAATATTTGCATGAGTTTGATGTTATGATTTGATGAATTTCCTATTGATTTGGAATCAATAGAAATTTGTGTTTTGATTGATTGTTTAATGGATTTTGAAGTTTTTGGATATTTTACAACTTGTGGAAAATTTGGCGAATTTAATGTGATTTGAGCTTTTGTGAAATTTAATAAAGTTTTGGGGCAACTTTTCTAATAACTAAAGATTTGATTGTTTTGAAAAATTTTCTACATAGAAGTTTTTGGAAAATCGTTGAATTTACTGTGATACTTTTAAAGGTAAAGGAATTTGAGAAATTTTATAAAATCCGATGATCGATGATCTTGGAAATGATTTTGAAATGTTTCATGATTTTGAGGAGTACCACACGGTATTGTATGATGACTAAGATGTACGAATTATTGTGCGCTATATTATTATTATGCCATCCTCTGCTGCGGACACGTGTCGGGAGAGAAATGATGAGGATCCTGCCATGACGGATTTGGGATGCTGGTTCGTTGTGATGAGTTTACCCCCCTCCCCCTCGCCTGTGACGCCGTCAGGACGCTGAGGGTCACACGGCAACGATACTGTGATGTGGTACTGGGTTGATTTATATGGTTTCGATTTATACGATTTGGATTTATATGGATTTGATTTATATGATTTGGATTGATATGATTTGATTTATGGATTTGGATATGGTTTTGGATTCATACGATTTTAAATTTATGGGTTGGAGCCCATGGTATTTGGTTTATATCGGTTTGGATTTAGCAAATGTTTCTACCTGCCATTTTATACAAACATGTTTTCAAATAAATTTAAATATTTCTTGTTGAGATTATATTTATGGTTTGGTGATTGAGTTGTGATTTCAATAAACATTTTGAATGACGTTTTCTCCCCTTAAACCGGTTATAATGATTTAATGATTTTGGGGATAAACTAAGGGTTTTACGAAATGATTTTCAAAACGAGGAACCTTTCAACTGAGTGACGTGAGGTTTGAGTGAAAATAATTTTAACTACTGAGCTTATATTTTGTAGATACCTAGGAGCACTCACAGAGATTTTATATCTCACGTTTTGTGTTTTAACTTCGTTCCCTAAGTCCTAGCTGCAGGTCTTCGTGAGCTACCGCCGGCATCGCATCTGTACTTGACTTCCGCTACCGCTTCTTCTTATGTATTAGACTCCTTTCCTTCATTTCCGTTTATTGTTGGATTTGTATTATTTATATTTTTCTGTCTATCACTCTTAGTGGCTCTGTCATTCCCACCTACTTCATATACTGTTTTATTATTAATTTCAGTATTACTAGTTGATATTGGTTGCGATGCATATCTTGTCTTACTTTTCATCTCATATATTGTTTTATTTGTTTATTAAACCCTTTTTCTGAGGAAGATTCTGTCGGCTACCCTGAAGGGTTCTGGTGGAATCTTTCTCAGGCGGGGCCTCTCCGGAGAATCGGAAGGGATTTCCGGGGCGGGTCCTGTCAGCTTGGTATCAGAGCTTTAGGATTACCTTCCTAGGGAATTGCGCATTTGGTGCACCCTATTCCTTGATCAAAGTGTTTCACTAGCGATGCCAAGACGTAGTAGACTCGAGGGCAACACAGTCGTTTGTGTCCCGAAGAGTTGTAGCTCGTATGGGAGTTACACCTGATCCATTGGAGAGCCTCTTAGAAGTCTCTACTCCTGCGGGTGAATCCCTATGGCCTAGACAGGTGCTGAAGGGAAGTTGTTTATGTTTCGGAGATCAAGTTTTGACAGCAGACTTGATTCTCTTGGATCTGTACGATGTGGTTGTGATTCTTGGTATGGATTGGCTTACAGAGCATTATGCTTCAGTGAACTGTCGTCTTAAGATAGTGACTTTTGAGAGGCCTGGATTTCCAATAGTGACTTTCTATGGAGACAAGCAAGGCGGTCCCATAGGAAAGCTACAGGCTCTCTGGCGTATGTGCAATCAGTGCAGCTTCCTTTAATGTTGGAATTAAGGAAGCTAGGTGTTAAGATGACCATTCATCCTTCAGGGTGTCTCTTAGCAAATTTTCAAGTTCGTCCAGTTCTTATCGACCGTGTTCTTGAAGCTCAACTCCGAGATCCACAGTTACTAGAAATCAGAAGAGAGGTTGAGCAAGGTTTGAGGAGCGACTGCTCTGTGAGACGTGACGGAGCTTCAGTGATGGGTACTTGTCTGTGTGTACCTGCAAATGAAGAGCTTAAGAGAGATATTATGGATGAAGCTCACAGTTCTGCTTATGCTATGCATCCCGGCAGTACTAAGATCTTAAGAAACCATGCACAAAGGAGAGATCAATACAGTCTTCCATGCCAACTTACTCAATAAATCATCATTAAAATTACTAAGATTTTTAATACCGAAACCACCCAAGTTTAAAGGAGAAGCAAAAACTTTCAAAGCAACAGGAACAACAATAGCATAATTTACATTGCCCATCCATTAAAAATTATGAATAGCAAAGTGATCAAACTGGCCATTTATAAACTAAAAAGGAATGAGCAAACAAAGTTATGATCGAATTGATAAGACACAACTGACCAATGTAAGATAAACCTTTACCTGACCAAGTATCAAATCACAAAAGAATATGATCCACTAAAGGCCGAAGATAAAAAAGCTTTGGCTTGCCCTTAAAAATAAACTCCTAAATAAATAAATGGTAAAGAATCATGTCTCATACCCACTTGACAAACCAAAACATGTGTAGAATTCCAAAAATAAAATGAATGATATATCCCAACTCACATGATGATTAGATAGGTCACCATAAATCTTAAAGATTGAAATCACCTTGTGGACATTAGATTTATTTACGACAAAACAATAAGATGTCAACTGCATACAAAAAATGAGTTGGAAAATCTAGTAGCTTACATAGCACTAATCTCACTAATTTTCACCTTATGCAAATAAGCCTACTTAGGAATTCTTCAGCAATACCAAACAGAATAAGAGACAACGAATCCCTTTGACGAACACCTTGAGAACACGAAAAATAACCAAATCTAAAGCCATTCAAAAGAACATAAATCCTAGCAAAGGATAAGTTATTAACAATGACAAAATAAAGAAGAGAAACCAAAAGCTTCAAGCACATGCCTAAAATAAGACCACAAAAAAGTGTCAAAGGCTTTTCGAATATCAATTTTCATAGCCACATTCCCTCTAAAATATTTCCTGTCAAGCAAGTTAGCTCACTCTTAAGCCCCAACAATACATTCCTAAATGGATCTACCACAAATAAATCCAAATTGATGAGGCGAAACAATCCGATTAGCAACCCCTACTAAACAATTAGCCAACACCTTAGTAAAAATTTTAAACAAATAATTACTAAGCATATTTGGCTGAAACTTGTTAATGGAAATCACATCTTCTGACTTATACAAAAAAAATCATAAAATTGGAATTCAGATTAGAAGGAATATAACCATTTTGATAGAACAATTGAACAGCCGCCACAACATCTAAAGCAATGATATCCCAACAATTCTGGTAAAACAAACTGGAAACCCATAAGGACTTGAAGCACTAGTAGCATCCAACTCAAAAACCACACATTTTATTTCTTCCTCTAAAAGCACACATAAAGCAAATGATTATCATCCTTTGAAACCAAAGAAGGAATCATTTGTTGAATTATCTGAGTATCCAAACAAGAACCCCCTAAATCTGAAAATAAATTAGGATAGAAAGAAAGAACACGATTCTAAATAACCTGCTGATCAAAAGTTAAAGAACCATCAACCAACAAAGAAGTAAAAAATTTATTACCTTTTCTGCCGCATAAAACCTTATGAAAAAAAGTTGTATTCCTATCACCTTCTTTCAACTACCTGATATAGCACTTACCTTAAGCAACATTTCTTCCCTCTTTCATTCCAAATCCAAATCACGATGGGCCTCAAACTCCTGCTTAAAAAAGTTCCTTTGAAAATCCATCCCTAACAATTGAAGAATGAATATCTTTTAAATGATTTTGAGCTAGCTAAACCCAAGCATCCACCTTGCCAAAAACATTAATATTCCACATCTTCAAAGCCTTCTTAACCCAACAAAGCTTGAACATAACTCTTTTCAAAAGAGTATCGAAAGCCTCCACATTCCAAGCATGTCTAACAACCTGTTGAAATTTTGCTTGAATAATCCACATAGACAAAAACCAAAAAGGCTTGAGGCCGAAACCATCCTTCTATTTCATGCGGAACAACAACAGATTATGATCATAATGATGATGCAGAAAAGCAATACAATCAAGAACATTTCAAAAATCCACTCCATTTTTATTGCAAAAAGAACTATCTAATTCACTTTCCACATAGCTATGAAGCCCTCACCTAGTCCACGTGAAAAAGGTACCTTTAGTCTCAATGGGAAACAAATCATAGTTGTTCACAACTTGTCAAAAATCATTACAGGAAATCCTCAATGGAGCTTTGCCAATCCGTTCATACACACCCATTACAACATTAAAATCTCCAATAACAAACCAAGCACTGAAACAAAATCATGCAAACCTTTCAAAGCAAACCATAAAATCCTTCGAGAACGGCATAAAATACTCCCATAGACAAAAGTAAAAGAATGAGAATACCAAGAAATTGTCACATGTTGTTCCTCCACTGAAGTGATTAATCTCGGACTAACACCCACATAGTCAGAACTAAAAAAAAAAGCTAACCCTTCCTTCTAATTAAAAGTTAAAAGAACAAAGCCAAAAGAGCACCAGAAGAAACCAAATAGGAGCACAAGTCAATTAAAAGTTGTACAAGACAAATAACACCAGGATTATGCTTAACACAAAAGGATTTAAAGCTCTTTCGGGTATCTTCATTCCCAAAACCCCTACAATTCCAATAAAAACACTTCACTAAGAAAAAGTAGAATATGCCTTTGTGACGGGCTTAGAAACTCTAGCTTTGCGTACATCTTGAGAAACTCTCTACCCAATATTCTTGGCAAGGAGACCCCTATTCCATGTCTTCCCACCTTTTACCGATTTAAACATGGCATCATCCACCAAAACCAAAGACAAATCTTGATGCTTACCTTCCTTTTCTAAGTTCAACAAAGAAGAGTCGACATTCTCATCCCAGACAATAATTGAAGACTTCGAATTTGAGACATCTAAAGGAGCGCCTAAACAACATCTAAATTATCCTCGTGCTCTTCAAGCTCATCATCTGCTCACTTCCTACTCTGAACAACCAATTCATCCATTTATCGAATATGAAAAGCATCTATATTGAAAGCCTAATTTATAATAATACTAGACGTAGAAGAAGGCATACCAACTGCATCCTAAGCAAAGCATCAAATGTATTACAAGTATCCACCACATTTGGACATGTTAAGTCCCTATCGCTATACATGACCCCACCTTGCAAAGAAGTATTCCCAATAGATTGAGCTCCCTCTTTCACAAAAGGCACCTCATTTTCAATAGTTAGATTTTATGCCACAAAAACAATTTTAGTTTTCTCTTTCTTTGAAAAAACTCCACTATCCTGTGGAATATCCTTTGGTTCTCTATTGTCCAACCACCTACAGTTTGCAATAACATGTCCCACATTATTGCAAGAAGAACAAAAAGCTGAGAGATTTTCAAAATCCAAATAAACTGTAATTACACACCCCTCCCCCCATTTAATTAAGCATGATAAACTCAGGTAATGACAACAAGATACGGGAAAAATGACCAAACTCCTAGTTTAAAATCTGGAGACCATTCACGCAGCCGCAAAATTCCTAGTTTCACCAATTGCCCAAATCTGTTTCTTATCCTAATCTGAGGATAAAATTGCATGGAAAAAACCCTTGCCCAAGGAAATCAACTTCCAAGTTTGTAAACCCCGTATGCTAGACAATTTGTCCTTCAAATCATTGAGCTCTCAAGGCTTCTTCCCCATTGGACAGAACCACATAGGCAAAAAGCAAAAGACGACACAAAGCCAAGCGTTCTTCAAATGTCTTCCCATTGAGTTTCACTGACATAGTATCACCGGTGACCATAACTTTGCTTGAAATACTAGCAAAAGGAATTGAAGTCGATGTGCCACCAAGAATTGCTGCATACGTTCCCAGAAGAATTGGACATATCTGCACCAAAAAATAGCAAAACCCAAAGAAACCACCCTAAAAACATATCCAAAAAAGCAAAATCCAAAGAAAAAACCAAAATATGAAATGAAAGCACATTCAACGAAACTGACGAACAAAGAAACCAGTGAAGAAGTGAACCAAGCCTAAACAAAACGGCTCCCCTATTAGAAAACACCAAAACAGAGACTTGTGAAGACAAAAGCACAAACTGAAACTGTTGAAAAAAAAAAACCCAAAAGCTCACTGCACCGTAAAACCACTGAAGAAGAAGCAAATAGTAGCCTTAGAGCTGCCAATTACCACTCGCCTACCTCCCAAAAATAATAATAATAATACTAATAATAATAATAATAATAATAATAGTAATAATCCGAAGAGTCTAACCGTGAAAAGAAGCATGTTAGGAGATCCGAGCTATGCTGGCACCTCCCAACCAACCACTAAACCTAGCTAAACGATTATTAAAATTAAAAATCAAGTGACTATACATACCCAAATCCAAGGACTCAATCCAACTAGCCTTACCCATGCAGTAAAAACCTCATAGCGAAAACCAACATGAGAAAAAAGAGTACCGAAACTAAAAACAAAAATACAACAAACTAGAAACCATAAAACAAAATCCAAAAAACACCCAACCTACAAACAGGGTTATCTCAACCTTAAACTTCTGTCCCCCAACAAATTCAAAGCATGAAAACTAGACAATAATTAGGTAAATAAAAGCTCCAATGGTCCTCTACCATCGAAATAGCCATCTTGGAAAGGCAATCCACAACCATATTCCTTTGTCTAAAATTATGTGAAACTCTAAGTAGGATAGAAGCCATATAAGATAAACAATTAGCCCATACCAAAGTCATTCTCCAAGGAACATGGATAGAGCGCTTCTGAATCAATTGCACCACCACCATAAAATTACATTCCAAGCAAAGAAAACCCCAATTGAACAATTGAGCATACTTCATTGCTATAATAACAGCCCAAATGTCAGCTTCTGAAGCAGTAGCAAGCTGAATGGAAGATCATAAACAACTAGAAGTACAAAAATCACCACCACATCCTGCACTTCCTGGACTCGTTAACACCGCTCCATCCGTATTAATTTTAATCCAACTTGGATGAGGAGCAAACCAAACCACTGGAACAATATTTGGTGCTTTAGTTGGAAAGCCTTTAACCCCCAAAGAATGCAAGATGGAAGATCAAGAGTAGATGACAGGACCCGCCCCGGAAATCCCTCCAGATTAACCGGAGAGGCCCCGCCTGAAGAAGATTCTACCAGAACCCTTCGGGGCAGCCGACAGAATCCTCCTCCGAAAACGAGTTAAATAAACAATAAAATAATAAATAGGACAAAAAGTTGATAAGATATGCATTTCAACAAATAAGTAGCTGTGCTGAAATAAATAACATAACAGTTTAGGGAGAATGTAGGAATGACAGAATCCCTAAGTGAGATAACAAAATTTAAATGATACAAATCCAACAATAAACAGAATAAAGAGAACATGATTTAATAAATAAGAAGAAGTGGTAGCGGAAGACGAGTGCGAATGAGATATGCGGATGCGATGCCGATGGTAGCTCACGAGGACCTGCAGCTAGGACCTACGGAACGAAGTTAAAAATACAAAACGTGAGATAATAAAATCTCAGTGAGTGCTCCTAGATAACTACAAATTATAAGTTCAACAGTTTAAATCCTTTACACTCAAACCTCACGTCACTTAGTTGAAAGGTTCCCCGTTTTGAAAATCATTTCGCAAAACCCTTAGTTTAATCCCCAAAATCATTAAATCATTATAAACAGTTTGTGGGGCGAAAACGTAATTTAAAACGATCATTGAAAACACGAATCAATCACTAAAACCATAAGGCAAAATCTATGAATACAAAATCATAACTGCAACCGAAAATCGTAAATCATATAAATCCAAATTGTATAAATCCAAATCATTTAAATCCAACACCGATCTAAAACCAAACACCATGGGCTCCAACCCACAACTCAAAACCATCAATTTAAAATCAGCAATCAACAATATAAAACCCAACCAGTACCACAACATAGTACGTGCCGTGTGACCCTCAGCGTCCTGATGGCGTCACAGGCGGGGAAGGGGGGTAAACTCATCACAACGAACCGGCGTCCCAAATCCGTCATGGCAGGATCCTCATCATCTCTCTCCCGACACGTGTCCGCAGCAGAGGATGGCATAATACATATAGCTCGCATAATAATCCAATATCTCAATCAACATCTCGATACCGTGTGGTACTCCTCAAAACCAAATCCAAATCCTCCATCATCGAATATCAACAATTTTTCAAATCCTTTTACCTTTAAACAAATTTCCAAAATCTTCTTTTTTGAAAAGTTTTACGAAAACAATCAAATATTTCGCATATCAGAAAATTGCCCCAAAATTCTTAAATTCCATAAAAGCCATAATTTTTCTTTAAATCACCAATTTCCACAAAATTGTAAAATATCCAAAATATCAAAATCACCGATAACCATTTAAAACACAAATGCACATTTAATCTTAAATCATCAATAATTTAAATCGGAATATAATATATTTAATAAGCATAATTTAAAAGCGCAAAAAATTTCAATCAAAACCAATCATATGCAGTTAAATCATAATAATATATAATCCCAAAATGATTTAGAAAGTAAATGCACTCACTGATCTGACGCGTGCTCCTGCTGGATCTCCGGTCCAGCCCTTGAACGTGCACGAATACCTAAAAATAATTTACCGAAATTTTTTTTTAATTACCGAAAATCTAACCAGAGGCTCAGAGGAGTCCTCTAAGTCTCCAATTACAAGTTTAAAACACTAATTACAAGATTGCCCAGCAATTTCAATAATTACGAAAATACCCCAATATTTTCAAAAATTACGAAAATGTCCCAAATCGGTAAAAATCCCCAAAATACACGGATTTTCCCGTTTCAAATCCGATTTCAGCAAACTTTATACCGAAATGAAATTGAAGATGCAAGGAACGAGAATCTACCTTCAATTTCAAGATTCGTCCCCGCCAATGTTCGGAATTGATCCCGGAAGATCGAACCTCGGCCGGGATTGTGCGTTTTTGAATCCGACAGAAATTGGACCAAATCGAAGGTACAGCAAGCTTGCCCACGATCCCCGGAACGCGTTGGGACGGGAGGTGAGCACTCACTCGCCAGAAAAGGAGGAGATCAGCGGCGGCGCGTGGAGGAAGACGGCGACGACGCGTGGGCGGCGCGTGGGGCGCGTGGGGTGGTCACCGGAGTCCGGCCAGCTGCAGATCTGGTCGCCGGCGTCGTCTGAAGCTCGTGGTGGTGGCTGTGTCGTCCCACTCGCCGGCGATCGGAGTAGATCTAGGTGGAAAGGTGGCTGTCGCGGGTGGTTTTTCCGAGACTTTGCAGCCGTTTCCCGATGTGATACGGCAGTCTCCGGTGTCAATCTTCATACCAAAATGTAGATCGTCGCACCAGCTTTCCAACGGTACCAAGCACGCTCCCTAACTCCACCGGAACAGGGAGATCTGGCCGGCCAAAGGTGGTGTCGCAACAGTGCACGGTTGCACGGGTTGCACGAGTCCTCGGTCTCGCTGCAATTTCTGGCGATCTGGGTCATTTCACGGTGAACCACCGGTACGAGGAGGAAGAGGAGGTTGCCGGCTTCGATTTATGGGTGGTGGTCGGCCAACTCCGGCCACGGTGAGGCGGCAATCGGCGAGGGAAGAAGGGACGCGGTGAAGGTGGGAGGCGTGGGTGAGGTCTGGAAAATTCCAGACTTTGGCCAAAATTTAAAGATGCAGACAGGGGCAAAATGGTCATTTCCCGTCCAAAAATATCAGTCCTTGCCAAATTACCAAAAAGCCCTTTGCAATAAAATGACCATAACTTCCTGGTCTTAACTCCGAATTAAGCATACTACTAGTCTACGAACTCGTATCGACTAGCTCTACGCAACGGTACCAAAGTCAAAGCCAAAATATAACCACACAAAAAGTCAACTCCGAGCCCACTCAAGGTCAAACTGGTCAAACTTGGAAATTTTATTATTTTTCTCAAAACGGGATGTTACAGTAGAGTTATTCATTGTCCCCTGTGTAAACTAGTGGCCTCAATAATAGCATGCTCAACAACCACCCATGCTTTAGAGAAAGGAATGTAGGCATATCAAAATCTCACCGAATTACGAGCAAACCAAATTGCCATAATTCCCGCCAACTAAGCTAATAGACAAATTAAAGAAAGTAGTAAAGAAATCCACCACAGAACTTGAAAAATTCAACCTCCTTTGAAAAAGCACTCCAAAAAAATTCAAATGGAATGAGCATAAAGGCAATCAATAAAAAGGTGCTTAACATTCTCCACAGCATTCCGACAAAGAGAACAACACGAGCAACCCGAAATGTCAAGCTTAAACAAATGATCATCAGTGGGAAATCTATTCATAACAAATGCCAACAAAGAACATAGTGGGATGGCAGAATAAAACTAGTCCAAATCACCTGCCACCAACCCGGACTAGCACTCAGAGGACAAAGCATATGCAAATAACAACAACAACTAGACACCATACCCAAACAAACATACAAATCAACATAAAAAAACTCAACCTAAATACATAACCAAATTTCATAGCCAAAAGACCTAACCTTGAACTGATTTAAGCTTCCCGTCTTTTTTCTCGTTTCTTCTCCAGCATCTTTCCTCTTTATCTCTTTTTGTTTGCTTAAATCTCATAGTCAAAATGGAATGGACTATAAGCAACAAAGCTTAAGCTAACTAGAAGAAAAAAAAAACAAAAACAAAAAAGATATTACCACAAAATGATAGCTAACGTTCATAATCTAAATACTCTCATGAATATAGCTAATCAATCGGACTTTCAGGGATTTTATTTGGACTTAGATGCACATAGTGAATATTGCCAATTCACAATAAATTCAAATGGAATTACCAATTGTTGTACACCCTCTTAGTTTTTCTCTTAAAACTAAAAAATAAATAAAAAGTAACCTCTAAATATAGAATGCTAAACCATTGGAAGATTCTAATTGCGATTCCTATTGAGCTCTATACATTCCTACCAAGTTGCCAAATCTTTTTTCCTCCCATGTTCCCTTATTTGTTCCCAATTATGTATTTTGGTGAATGATAATTTGCTATGAGGAGCCTACAGAGTTCAATAGAAATTATAAATTAAACCATTGTAAACCATTACGAGGAACAATTTGCGTGTTTTTGGATACTAGGCTCATGAGGAAAGTTCAGCCCAATAGCCCAATTCAGAAGATTTTCACATCAAATCTAGGTTGAACTAGGTTGATCCACCATCCAATCTATTAGTCTTAGTAGAAAAAAAAAAAACAACAATTTTGATTGGAGGATAAGTATGAAGGAAATGTGTTTAGCCCACTATCTTTTACATGTTATGTTCTTTTTTAGATGTTATGCTCTTCCATATTAAAAGAAATTGTTCCTTAAAATAAAAATAAAAATAAATAAATAAAATTGTTGATATTACAACAACTAATATAGTAATATGTTTGAACATAGACAATTTTTTTTTTGTGTGAATATGAACATCGACGGCTTATATTCTTTTAGAGATAACCTAGATGATAATGGTCTAATATAGTGATCGTATGGCTAAAAACAAATCCCTTTAATCTAATGTCTAAAAGCTAAAAATAAAACTAATAATAATCAAGATAAAGGTGCGAAAGAGGATAAAATCAGAAAGAATCCTAACTAGGTTGACACCTCTCAAACTCCAATAACCCTATCTGTCTAGTTAAATTAATATGAAAAAAGTACAAAAAATCACCATGTTTATACAGAGAACCTAGAAAATAACTTTTGGTCTCATTAAACCTGTATATTGGAAAACTCCCATGGGGAAAACTGCATACATGAAAAAGAGTACTGGGAACAACAACATGAATCCATCATTTTGTAAAATGAAAAACAACAAAATCCTCACATTAGGCAAATATATAAGAATGTAAACCTGAGATATCATCACTGTAAGCAAAAGCACCGAACGGAGGAAGTCTAGAAGTCCAAAAAACTAAAAAAACCATCAAAACATATTTAGAAAGAATGTCTACAACCTTGTTACCTTGTTTATAAATATGTGTAATCCAAAACTCAGTAGAGTTGATATCCTACAAACAATTAGACATTTGACTGAACTTCCAAGGAATAAAAGCATGGCAAGAAGTAAATATCTAAACTTAAAAAATGGAATCACACTCAATCCAAATTTTATCCCAAGAAAAATTTTGAGCTTTCTCTAAAGCATATAATAGCACTAAGCTAGGGTTCATAAGCAAAAGCATTACCCAAAGGTATAGCAAAGCAATTCCGAACAAAAAATCGACAATTATGGAATATGCCACCTCCACCCGCCACCCTCGGAGTACCATTCGCCGCATCATCAATATTCACCTTAATCCAACCAGGGGAAGGTATGGACCATTGCACATGCATAACATGAGGAGCCTTAGATGGTCATGGATCAATACCAAGAGTTCTAAGAATGAAAAGGTCATGAACTGAATGAAGAATCCCAACTTTTCTAATAGAAGAAGAAATCACAACAAAAACCTATAAAAATGAAAGAAATTTATCCAAATGCACCTGCTGATTCCAAGCAAACCAAATAGTTGAAAAATATGTAACTATCACCACTTAAATTTGATTACCAAACTGACGGCGGAGCTGTAAAGACCAAATATGAATAAATAAATTTAAAGGCAGATCATAAGAACCTATAGAAATCCCACAAACCCCGAGCATAGGGACAACTCAGATAAAGGTGTCGAATAGATTTTGAATCCAATTAACAAAGAGAACACCTAGAAACAATGCTGAGACCTTTACTACATAATGCCATGTCAACTGGAACTTTACCATGAAAAAGCCTCTAAAAACAAAGCCCTCGAAGGAGTAATAAAGGAATTTCAAGTTTTCTTCCACCAAGAAAGAATTTGAGAATTGGGAACTAAAAAAATCATACATAGCTTTATAAGTAACATTCCCGTTAATAGTAAAAGGCCAAATTAAGTGATCATTTTCAAATAAAGCAACCTTGATTTGACGAATCTGAGAAGCTAAATCTAGAAATAGATTTGAAAATATATTGGTAAAAGCCAATTACCACCACTCTGAAACTTTGAGGCCAGGATTCCAAGTTGAATTACTAACATCAATAGAAGAAACTAAAGTTTCCCCTAACCAATTATCTTTCCAAAAAGTCACCTCAGAATCTTTTTGAATAATCCATCTACAATGAGAACATAAAATAGCTTTAATAGAATGGATAGTAGGCCAAATTGAAGAACGAACATAAATTTGTCTATCCAACTTATGCTTATACCTTGATCGAAGAAAACTAAAAACAAAAGAAGTGTTTGTCATCACCTTTTAAGACAACTTACCCAAAAGACTTGATCAAAAAGAATTAAATTCTTAATACCTAAGTCATTATAAGACTGAGGAATGCAGCAAGAAGCCCAATCAACTGTGATAAGCTTTTTAACAGTAATCAAACCAGACCAGACAAAATTTTGAATTGCAGCATTTAAATGTTTCAACAATACAATAGGCGATTTGTCAATAGTAAAACAATGGACAAATTGAGATGTGACAACATAATTTACCAAGCAAACCGGCCTAGCATAAGAAAGAGATCACAATCCCAAAACTCCAAAGTGCTCGTAATTTTATTAGCAATGGGTTAAAGAAACTGAAAGATGGGGTTGCTTTGAAAATAGAAACCTTCAAATAGGTTCCTTCATCTTCTTTCTACTCCTTATTGCATTCCAATTCTATTATTATGCCTTTAGGCCTTGTTTGGTATTTTGTATAGGGAAGTATAGTGAAGTATTATTTGGTTATACTGTATTTGGTGAATACAATGTATTGTATTATATAATACATTTTAAGATTTTTAATACAAGTTTTGATGTATTAGTAATACACCAAAAATTGTTTGTATTAGGTTATACAAGTCACGCACTTCGTCTTCCATTTTTTCAAACATCGAAGATACTCTGCTTTAGGTATGTACTCAAATTTCCCATTTTTTCTCCATGAATCTTTCTTCTTCTTCTTCGGGCAAAGATACCCTTTTAAGATTTTTAATACATGTTTTGATTGTATTAGGTTATACAAGTCACGCACTTCGTCTTCCATTTTTTCAAACGCCGAAGATACTTTGCTTCAGGTATGTACCCAAATCTCCCATTTTTTCTCCATGGATATTTCTTCTTCTTCTTCTTCGGGCAAAGATACCCATTGTGAGACATTATTGCAATTTTTTTTTTCATTTTTTTTTCTTTGTTTTGCTCTTCGTTTGAGGCTAGCTTATGTCTTTGTTTTGCTCTTCATTTGAGACTAGCTTTGAGAGATGTTGGGTTAGTTTGTTTTTGCCTTTAATTAGACTTGATTTTGGCTCGAAGTTTGACTGGATTTCATATTGTTTTTCTGCATTTTTGGGGTTAGCTTCTTCAATAACAGTTTGTGCAAGTATTCATCCTTGTTATGCTTGGATTCCTAATTTTGAATGTATTTGTTTTGCTTGTTGTCCCTAATTTTGAATGTATGCATGTCTTTACGAATTGGGTTAATATAATTTCAAAATGCATGTCTTTACGAATTGGGGTTTTAATAATGTTAGTATTAATCTCGCTTCTTTTTCTGCATTTATCATATTTGATTTTTTTGCTTTGAAGGAAAAAGGAAATAATTACTGAAAACACAAGCCAGTCCTTATTTTTTAAGAATTGAATTGCAAATTTCAAATAAAAACTTCATGAATTAAGTTTGAATGAAAAAATATTAACATAAACACGATATAGTTGTGCGGATGTAACATGAATGTCATGTTTAATATTAATACTGCTGAGGAACATCCACAAGCACTGTGAACGCAACTGAGATGCATAATGATATCATGCTAATGAAAATGAAAAATAAAAGTATGGAGGACCAAACAAAAAAGCCATGGAAATTTAGTTAAAGCTTGCCAAATCCTGCTATCAGACGAGACAGTGCACTTTGTCTGTCTCTTGCTTTTTCTTTTTCTTGTTTCCATTCAACCTTTGCCTCTGCCTTTTACTCTTCTTTTTGGCTATTTATTATTATTTATATTAATCCACACAAATTCATTCCATCTATATCTCCTTTAATTCAATTCATTCTTACCCACATCTGATTACTCTTTCAAATATCTCCATCTATCAAATTAAATTAAAATTAAACACATTTAAAATATAATCTCGATTACATCAAGGGGATGGACCACTTAAACTTTCCTATTTGATCATGTATTAATAAATAGTTTATATTTTTATTTTTTGTACAGATCTGATTGCATGACAAGTTGTTCATGCATGACTTATATATGTCAAGGGCTAGCTATTTCTTTTTTGCCTCCTTAATCTGTTTGAAGTTGCCTATGAATAAGTAAGACAATGAGACCTACTAGTGGAACTAGTTAACTGATTTTATCCAAGAAATATTTCCTCTTCTTGCTGTATTCATATGGATTTTCATATATGTGCAGTGAGTATAGTTTTTTCTTTTGAATTTTGGTTCATACAACTATGGTCATTTCTGGAAGTTCAAGTATTTGTCACTCAAGCATTGAAACTCACCCACTCATCACTCGAGCATTTACAAATAGTTGTAAGACAACATAGTTTATATTGATTTATATTTACTTTTTCTCTGTGATTTTTGTTATGGTAGATATGGATAGAAGAAAGGTCTTCGCATTTGTAATTATAAGAGTGTGGCATTTGCACATGATGGGTATATTCTTGACTATTATGTTATGGATATTAAATAGAAGACGAAGGCGTTATAACGATTACATGCTAAGGAACCGAAGTTTGGTTAGGCATGAGACGAGGTTGAGTTATCTAGATAGTATAATAGGCAATAACGACTTGGAGTGTATTAATCAACTTCGGATGGATAGAAGAACTTTTGGAATATTATGTGAGCTACTTCATAGTGATGGAAGGATAAAAAATGATGGTTTAGTAGCATTGGAGGAGCAAGTGTGTATGTTTTTACATGTACTTGCTCACCATGTGAAAAATCGTACTATTGGTAATAGATTTAAGCGATCGGGAGAGACAATTAGTAGATATTTCAATTCTATACTAAATGGTGTATTACGGTTACATAGTAGGTTATACCATGTGCCAGAACTGGTTCCTGAAAACTGTCCCGATGATAGGTGGAGATGGTTTAAGGTTAGTTAACAAAGAGTATAAGAATTTTTTAGTTGCAATTTGTTGTTTATATGCTAAGTTGTTTATACTTTACATAGAATTGCTTGGGTGCATTGGATGGAACTTATATTAAAGTTCATGTGCCTGAGAATGACAAACCAATATACCGAAACAGAAAAGGAGAAATTGCAATCAATGTTTTGGGTGTTTGTTCATGCGATATGAAGCTTATCTTTGTGTTACCGGGGTGGGAAGGCTCTGCATCTGATTCTAGAGTACTTCGGCATGCAGTATTTAGGCCAAATGGGTTAAGAGTCCCCACAGGTATTTTAAGATTGATGTGATTAAATCTTTGAATGCTGAACTAAAAAACACCTTACTTACTATATGCATGTTTATTTTTCATATGTATAGGAAACTATTATCTTGTGGATGGTGGGTATACAAATGGGGAGGGGTTTCTTGCACCTTATAGAGGAACTCGGTATCATTTATCGGAATGGAGAGAGGGAGGTCAACCTTCTAATTATGAGGAATATTTTAACATGAAACACACCTCAGCAAGGAATGTGATAGAAAGATGTTTTGGATTGCTTAAGATGTGGTGGGCCATCTTAAGGAGTCCATGCTTCTACCCTATTAAAAGTCAATATCAAATAATTATTGCATGTTCCTTGTTGCATAACCTTATTAGAGATGAAATGGTTGTTGATCCAATCGAGGAAGGGGCAAGTAACATTGATGGTAATCCAGTAAGCCAAGAAATCGAGGTCATTGGCACAATTGATTCTTCAAATAAATGGACAACTTGGAGAAATAGCTTAGCAATGCAAATGTATGACGAGTGGAGAGGGAATAGGCATCAATAATTATATTTATATATTTTAATCTTTTGATTGAAATGTTGTGTTGGTAGTTGAGAATGACGTTGATGAAATTATGTATTTATTATATTTATCGGATTGCTGTTTTTTTTCTAACATTTGAGAATGATATTAATTAAATTATGTATTTTTAGGTTGTGTTGGTATTTGAGAAAATAAGTGTCAATAATTATACTTCTCTATATTTTAGACTTTTGAACAAATTTATGTCCATATTTAGGAATGGATAGTGGACAAAGTAGTCAAGCAAAATCAACTTGACAGGTATGGACTAAGAGTGAAGAAGAGGCTTTACTTTCTTTACTTGAAAGTGTAGTGGCAAATGCAGGTCGATGTGATAATGGATCTTTTAAATCCGGAACAATGACCCAAATTGAGAAGGAATTACAAGAGCGATATCCTTATTGTGGCTTAAAAGCTAATCCTCATATAGATTCAAGGATGAGGCATTGGAAAAAATAATATGGAATTGTATATGACATGCTTAATAAAAGTGGTTTTGCATGGAACAATGTTCTAAAATGCATTGAGGTGGATAGTGATGAGGCATGGAACAGCTATGTCCAGGTTTAACTTAAAACTACTAGATTCAATTTTTATTTTATTTTTTTATATATGCATGTTTATTTTATACCAATATTATAATTTTAATAATTTGTATTATAGAAAAATAAGGATGCTGAAGAATGGAGAGGGAAACATTTTCCCATATATGACTGACTGGCGAATATTTTTGGAAAAGATAGAGCAACTGCGCAAGGAGCTGCAACTGCAGTAGATATGGTTAAAGAGTTAAACAGAGAAGAAGAAAACTTTAGTAGTTATGATGCAGAAGAGAGCACACCAGTGACATTGCAAAGTAAGTCAGCTGCTAGTTCCACACAACAACAGAGAAAAAGAGCCAATTCTAACAGTTTTGATGATACTTTATTATCTTCATTGTCTCAAATGTTTGACAAGTTTGTTGAGCAATTGAAGGTGGTAGCAGATACTCTTGTCAAAGGTCATCTAGATCATACTGACATTGCTAATGAATTAAAAAATATGGGATTGTCTATTGAGGAACAACTTGATGTGCTTGCTCTTTTGATTAAGGAGCCTCACATGTTAGCAACATTTAGGTCTATTGAAGGTGCAATTAGAGAGATATTTGTGACGAGGTTACTTAGACAGTTGAGAAGTTCATGAATTAAATATGAAGCTGCCAAGTTTGGAGGACTAATTTGATATTTTCTTTAAATCTTTCTATTTGTGAACTTTATTATGAATATTGTGAACTTTTGTTATAGATATTCAGTGTAGTCACTAATGATAATTGTTATGAATATTGTTAAATTTTTGATGTTGTAAACTTTGTTATGAAAAGCAAATACTCTTCTAAATTCTAATATTTGTTATTTGTTTAGTAGCAGTAAGGAGTACAATGATAAGTATTAAAAATTTGAATATTAAAAATCAAAACCTTTAATAAAATTGGAAGTAAAAAGTTAAAAATTAAAAGCTTTAATAAAAGTTAAAGTTAAATTTTTTTTAATTTTAAAAAAATAATCCAATACAATACAAAAATGCACCAAACATCAATTTAATACAATTTTACACCAAACACAGAGATGTATTATATAATACATTACAATACAATACAATACATTACAACACAATACTATACAATACAATCAAATGCAATACAACGTACCAAACGAGCCCTGAGTTTACTATGACTTTTTTTTTTTTTTTTTTTTTTAAACCATGACTATGAAATCTCCTTTATAATACTATTGTGTAGTAACACTATTCCATTTACAAAATCTTTTCGGGTTCCACTTTTTCATCCATGCCTTGGCTTTTCCGTGGCTCTACCTAAGATCCTAATGCAGGATTGTTGTGTCTACAATTCATATTTGAAGGGTAATTGACTATTAGTGTTAATTTACGGCTTATGTCCTTTATTTTTGATTCCTTGGTGCCAAGTATTATACCATACATATCAAACGGTTTTCTAAAAGGATCGAATAAAAAACGAATCTTTCTTTCTTTGTTTTAAGGTTTTAAATGTATAAATTGAATATAGTTTACTTAATTACTTGTCCTTAGGCAGCAGAAAAAAAAATGATTAATATAAATAAAATTCAAAGTTCTTAAGTCTTTATTTAGTAGGAGATGAATGTAACGTTACTATTATAACTGATATGGTTAATTGAATTTTAGAACCTTTAATTTTACACAAGAGTAATTATAAACTCACCAAATTATCAACTAATTTTTGGTATTCTATAACTTTGATATTATTTCATTTAATTTATTTTCTATGATTATAGGGTATTATTGATTTAAATTATAACAAGAGGTTTGAAACATTTCATAAATAACTTGTATTGTCAAAAACTTTCTATTACGATTAACGCATTACAAATAAGTCATTTTCCCATATGATATTTGATCATACCCTCTTCCTCTCATCTATCACCTCTCTTCATCCTCATCTCTCTCTTTTTTCATTAAAACAGAGAAATAATAATAATAATAACTTTGTGAAACAAAAAAAGAAAAATAATTAAACATATTTTTTCCTTCATCTTCTATTGAACTTTTTTTTCCTTATCCTTTTTTTTTTAATAACCAATTTTGAAAAATAATTTTTGGCATAATAATCTTTCCACACTCATCGTGCAATTTGGGGTTCACACAAATCAAAAGCTTTGAACTTGATCTTTCCAATACAAGATATTGGCCTCTTTCTACCCTAGCAATGCTAGAACCCCAAAGAACCAATAGAGAAAAATCCAAGATTCAACCCCATATTTACAATTTCAAGCATCCCCAACCCTAAATCTATACAAAGAAAAATCCTAGGTTCAACAATTTTAGATACAACGTGTGTCATTTACTAGATTTGGCAAATTCTAACCCGACATTTTAACACGAGATGAAATAACAAAAATTGTGTTTAGGGTTTATTTGTTCAGACAAATTCATAAAAAGTTTGGTTTGTAAATTGAAGCAGAAGAATTTGAGAAGGAATTAAAAATTAGAGCATATTTGTGGTATGAATACTTACTCAATATATATAGCAGTTTTATAGTTAAATGTTTATTTTTATTTCTTCATTTTGTGTATAATTTTTGCAAACCGTATGATTATACATTTAATTTCTGGTTCTCATTCATTACATTCTAGATTGCAGTGTTATATTATTTCTGTATATGATCTTGAGTCAACTTTGAGAAAACAGAATTATGCACTTTGTTTCTTTTATCTTACTTTTGCTCATTTCATGATCACACTATTTCTTTTCTACCTTGCATTTAAACTTTAGAAAATGAAAAATAATAATAATAATAATAATGATGATGATGAGAAAAAAAAAACTTAAACACTTTTTTGTTTGTGTTGGTTTCAGAAAGAAAAATAGTATCACTTCCTTTCTTTGTCGTTTGATTTTGATTTTGCTGTTATTACATCTTTTAGCTTTCTCCGAAGATGAAAGGATAAACGAAAAGCAATTTAAGTAGTTCTCTTTTTTTTTTGGTAAAGCAATTTAAGTAGTTCTTCTGTTGAAGAAGGGAGTTAGTGCTTCATTTTTTTTAACATGCATAAATATGTTGTTTAAGTTTTTTTTTGGATTTTGATTTCTAAATTGATGTGGTTTTTTTTTTTTTTTTTTTTCAAACATGTATCAAAATTAATTACATGCATAGAATTGTTCTTGTTATTATTTATTTAATATTTATTTTTGTAATTATAATTATTAAATAAATATTAATACAAACACAATAGGACAAGTTATCAAATCTAATATACACAAAAAAAAAATGGAAAGCAATACAAAAAAAAACAAAACAAAACAAAAACAAAAACACAACAAAACAAATCCATTTCTGAAACAATGAATGGAATGGAACCGAATCAAAATCATCATAAAAAAGTAGATCTAGAATCATCATCACCACCACCACCGTCGCTGTGGCCAACAAACCCAACAACCACTAAATCTTCATCAACTTCTTCATCGTCCCCCACAGTCATAGACTGATCCAACAAGAATAAGCTGATCTTCCAAATATCTCTGACAAACTTACATTTTCCTCCCCAGTGCAATAAGAAGAAAAGGAGAAAAAAAAGAATGAGGACGAAAAGGGATGGAGTTGATTATGATGAGATTTGATTTAAGGATTATTTTTAGTCTTACTCTGTTTCAATAGAAAAAGAGAGAGATGACTGACGATGATGAAGAGAGAAACAAGAGATAGGGAAGGAGGAAACATGAATATAATTAAAAATTGTAGTACACGTTTATAAAGTTTCTTATTAATTTATTTTTTTTGACAAAATTAGAATTTCTTTTAATAAAAGTTAAAAATAATCCATTTAAACTTGTTTTTAAATAAGGCTCTAAATGATATCAATTTTAGTTTTTTAAATATTTGAGGATATTTATGATTTTTTATCTTTTACCACATTAGCTAAGAAAGAAAATATCAGTTGACAAAAAATGCTAATGGCAAAGGGATATTTATAAAATGTTTCAAACATCTTAATATAATTTGAAATATAGATAAACATCAAAGGGTCTATATGATATTTAATCCAACTATTAATAAATTGTCCAATCATTGGCTACTAAAAATTTAGTTAATAAATGTGTAACCTTTAAATTTCCAAATTTAAAAAATTACAATTTATGTCTCCAGTATTAATTTGTTATTTCTTCAATAAAAGAATAATTTGTTACATTTTGATTTAATTGAATTTTTATTTTTATTTTGCTAATGGCTCCATGCCATATAAACTCCCACATAATCAAATGGTTTGCCCAGTTATTGACCAAATGTTTTTTTAATAAATTTATTAATTTACATTTAATTCCCTATAATGGTTTATTATATTGGTCCAAAAAATGCAAAACATTTTTAAAAATAAAAATAAAATAAAACTATCAATTTTATTCCATGGAAAAATTATTTAGATCATATAAAACAACAGTTAAAAAGCAAAAATTGGTTTTCATTTAAACAAATAAGTTTTTTTTTTTTTTGGGTGAATTCAAACAGCATAAAAAGTAAACAAAAGAAAAACGATAAGGAATTACACATCAAGAGAGGTCTCAAGCTGCTCTTCTAAACAAATGGCGCCCAACAAAGGAGGCAAAGCCTCAAAAATCATAACATCACAACAGAACGGAATTGAAGATTTGAAAGTGAGCTTTACAGCACAGTCTACTCTATTTGCTTCTTTATTAGTCCACGAAATAGACCAGGGATTTCTAGCAAATCTCTGCTTCAGCAGCAACAATTCATTCCTAGTTTGCCAAACACCTGGATCACAATCAGATAAAATTTGGTTTACCACTCCTTTTGCATCACTTCTCTATTCAATATTTCTACATCCATTATCCTCTGCCATTTTCGGGCCCAAACCAAGGTGTCGATCTCTGCCACCTCAGGACTTGCAAGAGGGGCAACACTTGTTTTCAAAAGAACGATTTTCCGTCTAACATCTTGGGCCACCAAGGCCATGGCAGTCTCTGTCCTCCCTACTGCATAATCAACATTTACCACAACCCAACGTTGACTTGTTGGCCTCCATTTCTTTTCCTCCATTTCTTTTCTTCACAACCCAACGTTGCCTCTTCTAACATATTTTTTAAGAATGCAGGAGTGTTCCTCCACTATCTTTTCCAGCATAATGATTGTCTGCTCAATTGAATAGTTCCCACCATGAAGCTTCTCGTTTATCATCCTCCAAACAACATCAGATAGAAATGCCACCAACAAAATGAGAAAATTTTTCCCCACAAATGCGCACAATAGTTCTCATGCAATCATAATCATACGAGGACACTCATGTTTCACAAATCACAATTTAGTCCGATATTACAAATCGGCATAGTAAAATTATAAATTTTTTTATCTTTTGAAGACCCCGTGGGAATTGGTTTTTGTCTCCAATGGTGAAGTCGGGTACTATGAATTGGAATGTTTAAATTACTTCCCTATTTGGTGCGCCAAACTATTGATACATAAAATCACACCAACTGTCAATCATGTACCATTTTTCACCGTTGAAGAACCTGTGAGCCTGTAATATAGAACACGTTGTCAAGAAGCCTTTGGGGCCACCGGTGTGGTGCCGGCCAATGACCCTTCGACGATCAAGTTAGAAAAGGGAAACTGGACTTCTAATGAAAAACAAAGTGAAAAACAAAATGAAAGAGAGAAAATAAACATGTAGAATATATTTTTGGTCCTCTTTTATGGAGGCTTAAAGCATTTATTTATAGGCTAATTAAATTAGAGTTTTAGTAAGAATAAAATATAATAAAAAGATATTATAGAGATATAATAAAAATATAATACTATAATTGATCTCCCAGTTAGATCCAAATTGTAACCACACAATATCGTTTGACTAGACCACAATTGAATCATAATTGTTATATAATTGAGGTAGTTTAGATGTACATTTCTTCTTTAATCAGATATGTATGGAAATAGTGAATTATCCCACACAGTTAGCCCTCCACTTTCTAAATTATGCGAACAAATTGGATAGTAAATAACTTTGATGTCATGTGTCGACAGCTTTCGTGCCATCTAGACAGAGTCTAGCTTGTAGTTTTAATCTAAAATTTATTTATGTCAAGTAGCTAAAACACTATGCTTGCAATGACCGATATTGTCTTCGCGCTAGTCAAGTTTGTAGCAATGCTCTTTTATTAGAGTGCATGTACGTTGGCCTGGTTGAAGCGCTACGCAACAATGATGAGTTAGATTGCTTTCAAGCTAGCTATTTGAAGTGATACACAACAATGCTTGATCAGATTTGAATATGTCTTAGTTGGGTATTTTATTTGAAGCTTTGCATGATTTTGTAGTTGAACCTACATATAAATCTCAAGCAAAAATACATGTACAATTCTTTTATATATACATAAAAAGATATTATAGGCATTAGAATAAATCATAAAATATAAAACATGATGTTAGAAAATTTAAGAACACATAAACATTTACAAACTAATTTAAAATAATACTTAGTTTTTGTATGTGCTTGTCTCTATTTAATTATTTGCACCAACAATAATCTGATGTGTGAAGGCTCTTAAGATAAAATGTACATGTATGAAAATACTTAATCGACCTTTTCATTCTGAAGGTTAGATCTTCACGACACTTGAATCCAATTTTTATGGCAATTTTTTGCTCATGATCCACCACTTACCAATTTCACAAAGTGTCCTAAACCGAGGGTCACATGCAAAACCATGAGAAAATCGCCTTGCACATGTGTAAGGCCCAATGTTTCACAGTCCGAGACTACTTTGTAGTTTTTCCAAGACAAAGGGTTTGCTTTCCAACATGTTTGGTTCGTCGTTTTCCAGTATGAGACTGACTTGTAGTTTTTCCGGCCATGTTGGTTCATAGTTTTTCCATACGTAAAGATGGTGTTCCATATTATATTAGCGCTAAGACACTGACTTATCGGATGCGATCATTTCCACAAAACGTTTTACACACAATGAGAAGATGAAAACTAATTTGGAAACTTTTGGGACATTTGAAAAAAATAAAAGTGCGGACTGGTTGATATACATCCAGCCCCCCCCCCCCCCCCCCCCCCCCCAATCGGAGGCAAATTGAGAGGCATGCTAACACATTGAGTAAATTGGAATTAGGAAGGAAAATTCACAAGTGCTTAGAGTTTCAGCTACGCGGGACCTCTTTGCTCTGTGCGTTATGCATTCGATATGCTCGCTAAAAAATCGAGATAACCGTATAAGGGCATTTCCAATTAGGTTCGAGCCTTTTTGCATTTAGTTTATGTGTGTTCTGAAAGACTCTACGGAGCACCCAATCTCCGACCTGGAATTGCCTTTGATGGATTTTCAAGTTATAGTACTGCGCCGCAAACTGTTGGTTCAAGTTAACCATTTTGAAAGCAATTCTTGTTGTACAAGATAAAAGTGATAGCACTGCATATAAATATTGTACAAATATATAAGTAAAAGATATAGCACATATTTATTCATTTATGAAATTCATACTTTTGAAATCTAGCATGTATATGGAATTAGACAAATCAATGTAAATAACACATGTAAATGTGCCTATACTGATTAATACATGCATAATTTTAGCATGCATGCATTCATATAAATCAAGAGAAAGAGACATCATTGATCATATGCATTAAAATAATTATTAAATCTAAAAGAATACAAAAACCGTTAAAATATTCCATGATAATGCACTGTGAATATCCTGCAACTTCAACTATATATGCATATAATTTATAAATGTATAAGCATTAAAATAAATAATTGTACTTATCTTTACTTTCATATTCCTCCAAAAAATTTAATATCTCGACGCCTTAAAGAATGTGTGTGACCTTCTCATGATCCATGTATTTTTAAATGTATTTAAAAACATTTAGCATTTCTCTGCGAATGGGCTTCTACTCATTCTGTGAGGTAGGCTAGTCTCATGCCAAAATTTGTATTTGCCATCTTTTTATAAAAATATCTGGTGGAACATTTAGTTCTCGGGTACATAAAATTATTAAAAAGTTTTGAAGCACATATAAAAGTTAAAATTGTCAAACATATAATAGAAAGTGAAAGCAATATGATGGTGAGAGTGGTCATCTTCTTCTTGCATGATCTTGGTTCAAACTAGAACAGCATAAATGCGCTGGTTTTTCTTCCTTTAAAAACAAAAACAAAAAACAGACGCTGACGTTAGCGGCTTCTACCTCTAGTGGGTCGCTCCTGACCCGTTTGCAAGATCCGTGGGTCTGCGTGACCAGGCCATATATCTCTCATTTGGCCTCTATTTTTGTCTCCGTTTAAATGGTTTTGATCCTTGTTCGATTTTCAAACGTTTTTCGATGACAATTTGGTTAATTATATCCGGAATTACAAAACCCAAAGAGAAGGAATATTCACGATATTTTGTTTAGCAAAAACTATAAAACTCTTGAAATCAAAATAGTTAGTCCATATAAAAGCGATTTAGAGTCCTTCACAACTTTCTCAAGAGAATCAATAGCCATATGTAATATTACACATATGTGCATCTATAAATCAAAATATATAAGTTGAGTTTTTCTCAAAAAATATATGTACGATAAAGCATTGTAAAGTTAAAGCAATTTAAGTTCTTCGTCCCCAGTAAATTTAGATCCATAATCAAGCAAGTTTTGATGCCTGCCGATTGTCAAAACCTTAAATAAAAACATCATGAAACCAAATATACACACAGTTTACATATATAAAATCGATTGAATATATATATATATATATATTTGGAGATCTGCACACTAAAATAAGATATTGATCTTATATAAGCGTACAATTCTATATATAAGAACATATATAAATGCAAACAGTCATTGGCTTCGTGAGACAAGCAAATGTGCACAATAGTATAACTCATGCAATCATAATCATACGAGGACACTCATGTTTCACAAATCACAATTTAATCAGATATTATAAATAGTCATGAAATCGGCATAGTAAAATCATAAATTTTTATCTTTTGAAGGTGAAGTCGGGTACAATGAATTGGGATGTTTAAATTGCTCCCCTATATGGTGGGCCAAATTGTTGATGCATAAAACTGCACCAACTGTCAATAGTGCATCATCTTTCATTATCAAAGAACCTGTGAGCTTGCAAGATAGAATATGTTGTCAAGAGGCCTTTGGGGGCACCAGCCAAAGACCCTCCAACGGTCAAGTCAGAAGATAGAAACTGGACTTCCAGTGAAAAATAAAGTGAAAGAGAGTAAATAAACGTGTAAAATATATTTTTAGTCCTCTTTTATGGAGGCTTAGAGCCTTTATTTATAGGCTAAATTAGGGTTTTAGTAAGAATAAAATATAATAAAAAGATATTATATAGATATAATATACTACTACAATTAGGATTCTCCAGTCATATCTGAATTGTAGCCATAAAATATCAGTCTGATTGGACCACAACTGAATCTTAATTGTTATATAATTGAGGTAGTTTAGATATACCTTCCTTTTTTGATCAGATATGTATGGAAGTAGTAAATTATACAACACAGGTAACATTCTAGAAAAAGTCTCCAAAGAAAGATTTTTTTTTTCTTCATGGAGTTTGGCTTTCCAAAGTAAATTCCAAAAGGGATTTGCAAACTAATTAGAACTCTCCTAGGGTCCAATATGGTAAACACTTTTTACAAAAAAAAAAAAAAAAAAAAAAAAAAAAAAAAAAAAAAAAAAAAGCTTACATCCTTACTTTATTTCCGCAATTGCTTGTCCTCACATGCCATCATAGGCATCTCAATCTTCTCTACTGCCTCATCGACACAAGAGTACAAATTTTATACAGAACATCCCTGTTCCACACCTTTGTTTCAAAATCCATCAAATCTGACACCTTAGTAAAATTGCCAACCACCACATTTTTCTTTAGGAATAGAACCTTATCTTGGTGCCAAAGGATCCAAGGATCTGTCTAGACGTTTACATTTAGACCATCGCCCAGTTTATAACAGGCTCCCATGAGGATAACCTTTCTTGCACTTAGGATGCTTTTCCATACAGCAAAGTCACCAGCTTTATTCTTCACATCAAAGTCAAACTATAGACCATACTCCTTCGAGGCTAACTTCCACCCAAAGTCTACAAGTTAGGCCATATCGATATCTTTAAACCTTTTGAATCTCAAACCTCTTTAGGAACTTGGTTGATATATTGTGTAGCTAAGAATCTATTTGATCTTCCTTTGTATCCCTATCAAAATTTCCTTACTAAGGCATCTATCTCATTGCTTACCCCATTAAGAATTCTCAATTTGGACATTGAATAAATAGGCACATCTTAAATAATGAACTTTATAAGGGTTGCCCTACTAGTTTTGGATAAAAGTTAGCTTGGCCAACCATCGAGTCTATTTTGTATTCTTTCCTTCATCTTGCCAAATATCTTAGCTTTTTACTGTCCTATTATCAATTGGTTTCCTAGCTATTTTGCGTCCAAACTCATATCTTTCACCCTAATGACCCCTTTAATCTCCCTTTAGTGCCTCTATTTGTATTCTTGGAAAACAAGATATTAGATTTTATCATATTCTCTGCTATTCACCGATCTTTAACAAATGCCCCATGATTTGGAGATATAATGGTTGGTATGACCTTCCACAGGGAAGTAGTGATGAGTTTAGGCATGATCTTATATGTAAAGTTGCAAAGGCTAATCAGTCAAAAATGCTTGAAACTAATTGCATGCTTCACTTTAGAAATTAACACAATAAAAAATTTATTTATTTGTTATGCAATACTTTCATTCTAAAAACACTCTTGAACAAACCTCACAACTTGATTCTCGACTATTGACCAATAACTTTTGTAAAAAAATGTATACATGGATGTCCATCTGGTCAAAAGGCTTTTAATAATTGTAAATTTCATAGCTTTCTTTATCTCCTCCAAAATAGGCATTAGCTCCAAATTGCCTTTTTCTATTGCACACCTCAAGGCCAAGTCTTCAAAGCTTGTAGCAGATCTGAAGAGCTTGTAGTATACATATCCTAAAGCTCTTTCATAAAGTAATCCTCAATTTGAGCCAGCCATTTTCAACCCTTATTGTTGATATATGTGTCCTCATTTTTCTAGCAATAATGCTAGACTAGAAAAACAAAATGAGTCTTATCACATTTTGTTTATATGAGATTTTACCCCTCCTTTTATATTTCTTTGTCAAACCTTCTGGAGCATATCATAACTGGACTCATAAGTTGTCTACGCCTTTAAAAATCTGAAATGTCTGTTAAAGCATCTCTCATCTCCTATAGTCTATAACAGAATTGGTGAGTGATTAGTCATCCGATTCTTCCATCAACATATGTTGAACTCTAGCTTCTTGGAAATGGGTTATCCACACTTTATCAGCTAGAACTCGGTCTAACCTCTCATTTATAAATGAATTACTTGTATGCATGTTATCCCAAGTAATATTTTTCCCAATAAAACCCAAATCGAAACCACATACTATGTTGATAAAATTTCGGAATCATCTATAACTTCATTAAGATCTCCAATCACTATCCAAGGGTCACCCCAATTCAGAATAGCATCCTCCAACTAATTACAAAAACTAACATTCTCCATTGTGGTAAAGAATCCTAAGACAGAAAAATATTCTCCATCTTTTCCGAATCTCTCTCACTCATCACTTCACCACATATGATTCTTTCATTCTTCCACATACAATTCAAAACAAATTCACCACTCCACATCAAAACCAAACCTCCAACCAGTTTTAAAGCCCCCAGAATGACTATTTGGTTTCACTATCACTCCCCTGGTGAAAAATCAAGCTTTGACATCCCTATGATAGACCATCATTCCCAGCAAAACCAGACACTAATTGTAAGATTCTCTCATCTGAAACTCTTTCAGATAACTAGTCATTTGCTAAAGCCCACGCAAGCCCCTACTATGAGCCTTCCACTAAAGTAATGGCTACATTTTTTTTCCATTTTTCTCTGGCCTAACCCATCACACAGGTCCAATTTATCTTCATAAAAGCTTCTTTATTTGAGATGGGCTTAAACCCATGATATCCAACAACCCTACATTCACTTCTTCTACACTTGCCTTGTCACAGACTTTGTAACTAGAGTACTTCTTTATAATCCCAAAAGCTCATTTAGCTATTATTTGAGGATTAAAATTTGAAATCTATACTTTGTCAATAGAGCTACCTGTATTTCCTCTACTCTACTCGAAGTTTACCTATTCAATGTTAAATTAAGGCTTCTAGCTTTTTGGTTTTCTAATATTAACATAGCACTATGTATTTCCTCCTTTGGGTTTTCTTTATCTAAATTATCTTTGCGATCTTGACCTTTCCTTGCATCAGAGTAGGAACCTTCCAAATTGTATTCAATTGATTTATGCAAGGCTTTTCCCTTTTCTGCAAAAGTATTTATTGGTCCTTTTCAATTTTTGCTAGATTGTTAAAAACTAAACCTCCAACATGCTTAGCTTTGAGCTAGGTTTAGCCGTGATTCTTTGCGCTATTGTCACCATTGCTGGACGCCCATATCTGCATCTCTCTGTAATGTGTTCCAATTATCCACACGTATAATAAAAGTTTGAAAGCCTTTCGAATTTGAATTGAATATAGTATTCATCTACGTGGCTCTTTTCTTGGAAAGACACTCGCAAGGTTTGGGCTATCAACCTCAATATCCATTTTGAACTTCAAAAACATATGTACCACCACACAAAAGCAATTAATCAACTCTTGGTGTATTTTTAGATCCTGCTACCGACCATTTTTGTTGTGCCTTCGTGTAAATAAATAGGTGGAAGCCTATGTATTTGGATCTGTTATGCTGAAAGAAATCTCACTTAGCGGGGTATATTGAAAGGCTGTTATGCTAAAACTACAACTTTTTATAAACTTAAAATTTTAATTAAAGTACAACTGATCCTAATTCATATTTGTAGAGGCATGTTTTTGTGCCACCATGATTCATTGTTACATCTTGCAAAAGAGAAAAAAGAAAATGAATTTATTTGGGGCATCAGTGTGGTGCCATGTAATAACCCAATCTGCAAAATACTAATTTTTTTAAATTTGACCAAGTTTGACCAATTGACCGAGTGTGGGTCCCACTTTGAGTTTCTATGGGGTTTATATTTTGTCTTTGACTATGGTACTATTACGTAGAGCTCATCAATATGAATTCAGAGACTAGTAATATGCTTGATTCAGAGATAATACAATGAAGTTATGGTTAAAACTGAGTGATGGGCCTTTTGGTAATTTTAAAGTTTGTTACCTTCAACCAACAAACCCTCCNCCCCCCCCCCCCCCGCCCTCTCCCTAGTTCTCTCTCTCGCGTGTGACCCCATCATTGCGCCTCACTTTTCTTTGCCAGCAACGTCCAATTTCTTACTGAATCTAATCGAAAACCATTCGTAACTCAAAGTCATCGACCTCTTCTTCGCATGTGAAAGTGCTTGTACTGCCGAAAAATACAAAAAGTTGAGTAAGCGTTCTTCTTTCCCATCTTCAGTTTTCGATGAGATTCCAACGGTGGGTCAACTCTCTTCCCCCTAATTTGAACCCTAGGAACCCAATTTCGCCCACATTTTGACCAAATTCTTTCTCATTTGAATGGTATGAAGAAACCAATTTTAAACCGTGAGTTTCTAGCCTTTTTCCAGTCACTACAGATAGCAATTAGGCAAGGTGAGTTAATCAATGTGTTATACATTCTTAAAGCTTCATTTTGGCATATAATTTGCATATTATTGTTTAAGTATTTAAAAGTTGCTTAATTTTTAGCTAGATTTGTGTTATTTGTTAAAATTGGAATGTCATTTAACAATTTTTATGATAAATCTTGATGCAATTAAGTCCCTAATGATTATTAAGAGCTAATGAAGGTTCAATTCCATAAAATTGTGAGTATTTGAAAATTTGTAATTGTTGAGCATTAAAAAGTGATTGAGTGTGATTGTTGTGGATTTTGGATAATTGGTGGAAAAATTGTGACTTGTAGTTTAATTTAATTTATGATTTAGTTGTATAGGATTGCCTGACAGGGAAATTTGTTAAATTTTGAGAAAGTGTAATTGGTGTATGTCTTATTAGGTGGTGGGTGTATGAGAGTAAAATTTGATTTTGGAAATGTGAAAATTGTTTTAAGTTATTTGTTCTTGTTTTCATGGGATTTGTAGATAGTTTAAGTTACAGATGCTACTTTTTGTTTATTTGAGATTATGTATTTATATGCAAAACTTTGCAATTTATTTACATCTAATTATGACTGGGTTGTATTCATAGAGGTTACGTATGAAATTATATTGTGGATACATAGTTATGGAGCATGTTCTTAAAATTAAGATTTTCTATTGAATTTTTATTATTGTTAAGAACCAAAGTGTAAAGCTTATTTCTAAAATTTCATTCTATTGCATTTTACTATTCTTCTTTAAAATAGTTGGTAATGACATTTCTTTGGTAATGTGTTTCGAGGGAAAAACATTGCATGAAAATCGTTGAAGAACACATGAAGCAGATTAAAAATATGAGGTGCAAGTATTGTTAGTAAATATATATACTTATACATATATATATGTATATATATAAATTCATATAATGCATCAATATGCAACTACGTTGTTAAGCTTATATGAATCATTTCTGCTTAATTTCTGGTTAGCAAAACATTTGTTTTCAAATGGCTTGGACAAGTGCATTCATGATATGAGATTTTATGGTGTTATCTTATTATTGAGCATGACTATTATTCATGTTTGATCCAAATGGATATTAGATTGTGATTGTAATTAGATTCCATATTATTGGAATAAATATGAAATTGATGATTTTTGAATAATTATTTGGAATTTTATGGGTTTTTAATATTTTCATAGTTATTTAAAGTTTTTGGTTTATACTTTGAACATTATCTTTGGTATGGAAAGTATGTATCAATTGATGATTTACGATGGGTGAATATCATGATAGTGGTATGCAAGGATGGTTGACTTAAAGTATGTTGCTATGTCCTACATGGGTGATGTGTTATGCCTCCAAGTAGTGAAGTTGATTATAGTATGATATAATGAGGTATGATTAATATTTTACTTGGGCGATTATTTATGTCGCCAAGTTGGAATTGGTCGGAAATATGGAATATATATATATATTTATGAATATATGAAAGAGCTTATTTTCACATAATTGGTTATTACACGTCTCGTGTATGATGATTAGTTCACATATACATCTTGAGGCTTTTTAATGAAATGATGTTCAAGGTTAGCTTACCCGTCCAGTATATAATGACTTGTTCATATATACATCTTGTGGCTTTTCACTGAAATGTCTCTCATATATTATTATTACCCTCTGTCCCTTTATTGTCACGATGCCTTGGAATGAAGGATAATGATGATGATTACTCTCTTCTTTTCTGTAGTATTTTATAAAATCTTTAATTTATATTTGTTATAATTGTAACATGCTTAGATAAATTGAATCGAGAAGATCTTGGTTTAAGAAGATTATTTATTTACTTTTCTAAAATTTGAAAATATGAGATATTTTATACACGTTAATATGTGGATACTTGATTTTATATTTAAATTATTGAGATTTTTGAAAAGTTATGATTAAACTCGAACTAGTTAAAATATTGTTAATGATGAATGTTTCAAATGCTAGTTATGCATTTTATTTTGATTGATGTTGGATTTATAAGTATGAATGGCCTGTTTGAATGTGAGAATGATAAATTCTTGTTAGTTATCAGTTTTGCTATCTAAACTTGTTTTTGGAGTTACTGATGTGGTTGAGTTTCTTCATAATTATTTGGAACATATACTTGGTAAGTTTGATTATTTTGGAAATTGAATATTCATGTGTAATTTGTATATAATTTAATATATGAATTTTCTACAAGATTTTTAATTACTTAGTTCAAATGAATTTTACATATGCATATGTACGGAGAGCTTGATCCATTTTAATAAAGTTATCTAGGCAGCTCCGATTTTAAACTGAGTGTAGATACAAAAAATATTATTTATTAATGACTTCCTTTTAAATTTACATTCAGAGTTTTTATGAGTGTGTTTCTTTTTATTTTTGAGCACAACAATATGTTTATAATTTTCATAGGTGCATGAGTTGTATCATATTTCTATAAGTAGTTGTATTAATGTTATATTTATTTTGAATGTTAAGTTTTATTATTGAAATGTTGTTGTTGTGTGGAAAAGAAGCAAAGAGAAGTTGAGGTGGATTGGATTATGTTTAGATGTGCATTTTCTTGCAGGTTTGTATTTATATATATTTGAGGAATGTCCTAAAAACAGACAGGATACTGCCGAAATTTTTATAAAATTTTTGGCACTGAAAAATCATCATTTGAGTTTTATTTAATATTTTTGTAGAGTTACATGATTGCTTAATGACTTAATAGAAATATTAAGTCATGTAGGTAGGATTTAGATAGGTTGGATCCTATCATGCCCGCCAAAAATCCTCTAACGCTCAAGTCAGAAGAGAATTCTAAATGCCTAGAATTTTAGTGCTTGTATTGAGATAATGTCTCACCTGCACCTGGGCACGAGTATTTAAAGAAGCATTATGGCATTGAGTTCCCTAATCCTTTTAGAAAACCAACTCATTAGTCCTAATAGATCTAGACCACAAAGCCACGAATCTTTAGGGATTTACTTCCCTAAAGCCGTTGAGAAGCCCAACTCTTCAAATTCTCTTATTCGGACTCTACATGCTTCCCACATTTTGGACTACCGAGACCCATCTTTAATCTCCTCATAAACATATACCACAGCCCATTAGTAAATATGTTTGAGCTATCATCTTGGACATACGAATTCAACTATTCAAGATCCAATACTATTTATCACCAAGTTTGATACGCTATGATCGGACAAAAAATATCACTTTCAGACATAACCAAGTTTGAATGCTTTATCTTGTGCAATATTGTAGAAGCTCAAATGAAATTAATAATTTCAAATAAAAATTTTAAATTTAATTTCACAAATTAACTTCATTTTTTCATATAATTATTATTGTAAAATTGTAATCGATGACAGATACTTTTTGCCAAATAATCAAGTATTAAAGGTTAAAAAAAAAACCTAATATTTTTTTAGAATGAAAGAAAACAAACAAAAAGTTAATAAGGGTTGTGTTTTGGATATAAGTATAGTATGATATTTTTAGATTCTATTTAATATAGTTTTTAAAAAGTCAAAAATAACTTTTAAAGCCCAAAAACTGATTCTGAAAATATTTAAATCATTTTTTAAAATTGTTTTTGACTTCCAAATTTTTTTTTATCAAAATCTATGAAGATTAATTTTAAAAAAATAAAACAATAAAAATAAAAACTTTCTCAAACAGGGATTGACTACAGTGAAACCCATGAGGGGTCTCCACCATGAAACCCTTGACGAAATGCAACAGTAACACATAATTCCAGTTAAAGTTTTAAAAAATAGAAAATTTAATTTGTTCATTTACGAATTTACCCCCAATTTATTATGAATACCCAATTATACCCTCTAAATATTTGCCTAATCATTTGCCCTAATTTCAAAATCTAAAATTTCAGAAATCAAAAGTCTCGATATTCTCCTCTCTCTGCCCCTCCCCGTTCTTCTTCCTCCCTCCGCATCCGTGATGTTCTTCCCCACTTCCAAAAGGTAACATCGTCGTTTTTTTCTCCTCGTCTAAGCATGAGTTTGCTCCTAGAGGTCACCGTTCCTTCGCCAGTCTCGAACAAATTGCAAGGTTTCTCCTAAAGTCCCGTTACACTGAGGTAATCTCTCCTCCCTGTTCTTCTTCCTCTCTCCGCATCCATAATTTTTGGTTTTTTTTTGCAACAATTCCTTCAAAATTGGAAACACACGGGGTTTGTTTTTTTTCAAATCTTAAATTTCAAAAATAGCTTACATATTTTTCATCGTTTTTCAATTTTTTAAAATAAAAAACCTTTATATTCTTGCTCGAATAATTATTTATTAGAATTTTTCATTTTGTTTTCATTTGGTAGTTACTACTTTTCATTTGTCTTTTTTTTTTTCTATCTTTTTCTGTTTGGGCTATCGCTTGGCTAGGAATCAAATTATCATTTAGGTATATATGATTGAGAGTTAAATGGATTTTAAAAGAATCTATGATTTATGATTTTGAAACAATTCATAGATTTCAATTAAATATATAACTTTATATTGATTTTGTAAAAATCGTAAATAGAGTTTGATAGATTTTAATGGACTTCTTATTGTTTTTTTTATCCATTTTTTCTATTAACAATTTTATTTGCTAATTGAATATCCCAGTAGTCCTTTTTCTTGGTTTTTATTTTTTATTTTTTGTTGAGTCTCTCTTCTTTGTTTGTTATTGTTTCCTACTTTTTTAGTTTGAATGATATAATTTTATTGAAGTTTACTTTTATGCGGAAAGCTTGGATCAACATATAATACAAAACTATAATTTACGTTCTTTATTTTTTTAGCAGACTGAATGTTGAACATTTACAAGATAGGTTCATAATTTTTTTCTGGTTTTTTCTCCATTGATGAAAAAGGGCTTAGCTACTTCTGGGAGTGCACCCTGTTTCTGTTAGAATTTTTTTATTCTTCTTTTATTTTTATTTATTTATTTTAAATCTAGTGCCATGAAACTGCTTGTTTAAATGGCGAATTTTATATAGATGGCCATTGGGAGTCATGTTTACTAGTTGACAGATTGGAAAATATATTGGAACTAAAAAGATAGTTTCAGTTTTATGTTATTTAGTTTTATGCAAAAAGCTTCATGTTAGGGAATGCTAAATACTAAAAAGATACTTTTTGACTTTGAAAGGTTTGCTTTTCTTAACTCAATTTGCTTATGGAACAAGACTGTGGACTGTTTTTGCAGCAGAATAGTTTACAAAGCAGATTTCAATTTGATATCAAAGATAAGAGAGAATAAGATCAGATGGGGGTTTGGCAATTCTAGATGCTTTGTAGTTTGATAGACAAGCAGTAAGACACAGGAACATGAAATATTAAATTTATTTCCATCGCTTTGACCCTTTTTTGATCTTTTTTCTGGTTATCAGTAATTGAGTATTATGTAATTTATAAATTTGTCTTAAAAAGTGTTATAAGACTTTTTAACTATGCGACATATATACACCTATGCAAATATATATATATATATATTTGTTAACTATTATTATGCAAAGGAAAATATAAAGGTTTTATATGTTTGAAGAAAAAGAACATCCAGCACTAGCAAGGCACTAGCAAAGATAAACAATTTTTTTCTATATAGGATTTGGAATTTATTATATAGAAAAGGGACACAACAAAAAATGATGTTGGGACTGTATTATTAGTGAGACATACAATGGGTTACCAAATCAAGATAAAATGATTTGGGGTATAATGCACAAGTAATAATTATTATGAACTAACTAGAACAAATTATATTTAAAGTAGACCATCAAAAAGTGAGATATTTAAATGAGAGATTTTTTGGTACTCTCTTTACTCATTAATCATTAATTATGAGCTATCCTCGTTCAAATTGCCTTAACTTTATATCACTAAAATAATTTCTCTGCAAAAATATATAAAAATAGGGAAAACTATATTGTATATAATAGATTGAAACCACTGTTTTGTTTTCATAAAGAATTTTGAAGAAACACATTTATAGCTGATGCGTGGTTGGTGGAATTTGATTTTTGATTTCTCTTTTTGCATTAACTTTAGTTGATAGTTTTATTTTATTAATTCTATACTAGGGTCTAATTGGTAGGCATTTTTAGAGAATTGGAATCACAAATCTTCTATGCTTCTAATTGTGGCTTTTTGTTAAATGATTGTGTGGAAAACATCTAGTGTCATTGGCTTGGAAAAGTATACCCATTTTGGGTTTCTTGCTTTCTTTTATATGGGTATGTGTTGTTAAGACAGAAAAACAGTTTTTCAATTGTCTTGTTATCGTTATTTCTTGCTGGCCGTGGGTAGTCTTGCTGCTGTCAAGTTTGGCTTTCTTTTCTGTGTTAGCTTTGGAACTATTGTACTTTGAGAATGCCAAGCCCAAGGCTGTAAGTTGTGGAAAGCCTGTTCTTTTGGGTTTTGAGGCTATAGGAAACTTTTGAAACACAAAGATAAGAATAGACATCGGTAAAGAGAGAAATAGCTTATGTTAATGCATGCACTAAATTGGTTTTGTTTTGTTTTGTTTTTTTCTTTTCTAAGGATATACTTAGTTTTTGGATATTGTTTTATTTTGTTGTATTTCAGGGATTTGAAGCTCTATATTCTGCTCATCTTGATCTTTTCTCATATTTTGGAAGAGGTGTAACAACCCGAATTTTTGCTTACTTTTTTTCTTTTGTGTTTTGGACAAGGTTGACCATTTACGGGCTTAATGTTGACTTTTTATTTGGGAATGTTTTTATTCCAACCTTATCAAGATTGACGTAGAGGATGCCGCCACGAGTCCGTAGACTGTCAGCACGCCCAAATCGGAATTATAGATTGTAAGTTATGGTCAATCAAAGATTGTACTTTAATTCTGGGACAGTTTGTTTCTACCGGGTACTTTGTTTCAACACTTTTGGGCTTTTTAATTCAAATAAAGGTACTTTATGGTTGTTTTCAACTACCCTTATTTTGCATTGGGTATTAAGAGTCTTTAAATACCTCTTTTACCTTTGTTGGCCGGCAAATTTTGAATTTAGAGAGAGAGGCGCGGGGGGAGAGAGAGAGAGAAGGGTCGCACTGTAGCGACACCACCTTTGGCCGGCCATATCTTCCTCGTCCAGTGGAGTTAGGACATGTCCTTGGTACCATTGGAAAGCTGGTGTGGCGATCTACACGTTGGTACCAAGTTTGATCTTTGAAAACTGCCGAAGCACATAGAAAAACGGCCTCGAAATCTCTGAAAAACCACCCGCGGCAGGCACCACCTCCACCTAGATCTACTCTGTTTTTCGGCGAGTGGCACGATACAGCCACCACCTCGAGCTTCAGACCATGCCGGCGACCTGATCTGCAGCTGGCCGAGCTCCGACGATCGCCCAACGCGCTGCACGCGCCACCCGAACCTACTGCCGATCCACCTCCACGCGTCGTCGTCAATCTGCTCCACCACCAGCAAGTGGTGGTGCACCGCCGGTCTAGGAAGCTTCCCCTCGTGCTGGTGAAGCTAACCCAGGTTGTTCTTCCCCTTTTCTCCGCTGTTAAATCCCTCAACGGACTCAATCTTTGGCCGGATCTTCCTTCCCTCCGGCAGAGCCACCGGCAGCAAGTGGGTGCTCACCATCCGTCCCAATGCGTTCCTAGGGTCGTGGGCAAGCTTGCTGTACAATCAATTTGATCCAATTTTGGTCGGATTCAAAAACGCCCAATTCCAATTGAGGTCTGATCTTCCGGGATTGATCCTGATCATTGGCTGCAACGAATCTTCAAATTGAAGGTAGCTTCTTGTTCCTTGCATCTTCAATTTTGTTTTGGTATAAGGTTTGTTGAAATCGGACTTGAAACGGGAAAACCCATGTATTTTGGAGATTTTTGCCGATTTGAGGCATTTTTGTAATTATTGAAAATGTTGGGCAATCTTAGTAATTAGTGTTTTAATCTTGTAATTGGAGATTCAAAGGACTCCTCTGAGCCTTTGGTTAGTTTTTTGATAATTAAAAGAATTTTTGGTAAATTATTTTTAAGTGTTCGTACACGATCGATGGCTGGACCAGAGATCCAGCAGGAGCACGCTTCAGATCTGTTAGTGCATTTATTTTCTAAACATTTTGGGATTATATATTATTATGATTTAATCACATATGATTTATTTTGATTGGATTTTCTTGTGCATTTTAAATTATGCTTATTAAATATATTATATGCTAATTTAAATGGTTATGATTTAAGACTATATATGCATTTGTGATTTTAATGGAACTCATTATTTGGAATAAATATGAGATTTGTGTTTTAAAATGGTTTTGGTGATTTATGAAACTTTGGATATTTTCGCAAGTTTGTAGAAAATGGTAATTTCAAAGAAAAATTGTGGCTTTTGTGGAATTTAAGAAATTTTTGGGACAATTTTCTGATATTCGAAATATTTGATTGTTTTCGTAAAAAAAAATTAAATAAAAGATTTTGGAAAATTGTTTAAAAATAAAAGGATTTGCAAAATTGATGATATCCGGTAATGGATGATTTTAGAAATGATTTTGAGAAGTACCACATAGTATCGAGATGTTGATTGAGATGTATGATTATTATGCACGCTATTATTATTTTATATTATGCCATCCTCTGCTGCGAACACGTGTCGGGAGAGAGATGGTGAGGATCCTGCCATGAAGGATTTGGGACGCCGATTCGTTGTGATAAGTATACCCCCTCCCCCCGCCTGTGACGCCGTCAGGACGCTAAGGGTCACACGGCACGATGCTATACTGTGGTACCGGTTTGATTTTATATTTGTTGATTGCTGATTTTAAATTGATGGTTCTGATTTCATCGGTCGTGGCCCATGGCCTTTGGTTTTCGGGTTGTGACCCACTTGCTTACTAGTTTATGAAAATGTGTTTGACAATCATTTAAATATTTATGAATTTCATTTATGGTTCTAGTGATTGATACGTGATTTCAATGATCGTTTTAAATTACGTTTTCGCCCCTAAACCGTTTTATAGTGATTTAATAATTTTGGGGATAAAACCGAGGGTTTTGCGAAATGATTTTCAAAACTGGGAACTTTTCAACTGAGTGACGTGAGGTTTGAGTGTAAAGAATTTAACTACTGAACTTATATTTTGTAGTTATCTAGGAGCACTCACGGAGATATTTATATCTCGCGTTTTGTTTTTTTTTTAACTTCATTCCCTAGGTCCTAGCTGTAGGTTCTCGTGAGATACCGTCGACATCGCATCCGCTTATTGCTTCTGCTACTGCTTCTTCTTATGTAATGAACTCTGTTTACTTTCATGTTGTAATATTTATATTTTTCTGTCTATCACTTTTAGTGGCTCTGACTTTCACACCTACTTCCTAAACTATTTTGATATTTATTTTGGTATGACTAGTAGATCATTGTTGTGATGCATATCTTATTTACGTATCTCGTCTTATTTATTGTTTTCTTGTTTATTTAACCCTTTTTTGGAGGAGAATTATGTCGGCTACCCCGAAGTGTTCTGGTAGAATCTTCCTCAGGCGGAGCCTCTCCAGATAATCTGGATGGATTTCCGGGGCGGGTCCTGTCAAATGCTTTTGGAAGCAGCCCAAACATGTTTAGATATTTCGTAAATATTATTAGAAGATGAGAAATGGAATGGACTGCTGGCTTGTATATAGTGTTTTAAGTATGTTTTGACCCTTTGTATAACCTTGACTTGAACTTCATACCTGACCATTTTTGAGAGGTAGAGCATCAAAATGAATTGTTTCTTTAAAAGGCAGAGCATCAAAATCAAAACCTGACCATTTTGTATATGTTTTTGTGCATATATGATATTAGAAATTTAGAAGTGTATGTTGAAAGCAACAGGTGGCCTAATATATTTTGTAGGTCTACATGTGATACCATTTAAAGCTATTTTGTGATAGATTAATATTTTGTATATGCTTCTTTGCATATATGATAATAGATGGTTAGAAGTGAAAGTTGAAAGTAACAGGTGGACATATTTTTGTATGGGTTACTTGAGATACCATTTCATATGTATTTTTCGGAATTGCAAATTGTAATATTTAAATATTGTTTTATATTATATTACTTTTGTTTTTATTTTTTTATTTTTACTTCAATGTGAGATCCATTATATGTAAGCAATATTTATATGCAACAATATGACTAATATCAGTGACAACAAATTAACAAATGAAACTGATAAGGAAATAGTGTTGACTAGTATATCAACTTTTGTGACCATTGTTTTTGTGATCACAATTATTTACAACTATACTAAAATTAGTGAAGACTTTTACTTACTAAAGCATCTTCAATGCATTCTCTAAAAGCTTTAATTTTTCTATTTTAAAGAGAAATCAACTTTTTTGTAACTCTAATGGACTCTGTAAATTAAAAAGTTAAAATAAAGAATGAGACTTGGCTCTTTATATTTGGAAAGCCAAACCCACTCTATATGTACAACTTTTAATGCATTTTATTTATTGTTGTGCAATTTTCAATGCACAACTATAGTTATATTTAATTTTAGATTTTTTCTTTTATACATATAAAATTACTTTGCTGGTTATATTTTTATATATCCATATTATGCATTGATTATTTATTGGAAAATGAAAAATAAAGAGTGTGATAAATAGTACCATTGGAGTTAAATAAAAAATTACACTTTTTATTTTATAAAATTATTAAAGATGCTCTTTATTTTAAAAATTACGATTTTTAAAATAAAGAACACAATTGGAGATGCTATTAGTGGGCCAATGTTTACATGATTGGCAAAATAAATAAATAAATAAGAATTGCAAGGAAAGCAGAGAAAGGAAACATAAAAGATGTCCCAAAAATTTTATTCTGAGTATCACTCAAAAATTTTAATAAAGTATAGTGCTAAAATTCTAAAAATAAATGTGTTGCAATTCTAAATTTTCATGAATACATATTTTCATGAAATTTTTTAAAGTCTAATAACATATATATTATTAGATTTTATAATTTTTAAAAGAAAACATATTAAAATAACTAAAATATTCAGTAATAACACATACTTAGTAACCAAATAACACATACTAAAATATACTTCTATGATATATAAAATATTATTATATTGATTTGAATTTATGATAATTTAAAATGTATAATGCTACACATATTAAAATATTCAGTAATTTTGTCTTACGGTGTAATATTTATCCAAAATACATAATTTTGTTCCATACTTAGTAATATTGGTCCATATTCAATAATTTTGTCTTATCAATCCCAAACGTACTTTTACTTAGTACCCATTGATAATTTTTCATGGTGTGTTTTGGAACCAGATTTATATAAATAAAGTTTTCCATTTTCCTTTACTATTGATATTTTATCTTTGAAATGAAAAAAAAAATAAATGGAAAGGTAATATTTTATAAAATTTAAATTGTAAAATTTTAAAGAAAACTTATGCAAATAAAGTTATTAGATTTTCATTTTTTGCAAAGAAAACTTATGCAAATATAATATTTATAATTCTATGATATATAAAACATTAATATATTGATTTCAAATTGTAATATTTAAAATGTGTACTGCTACACATACTAAAATATAAGCCAAATTTATTTAGCAAATAACACATGTTAAAATATAACACATTTATATAACCTAAATATAAATAAGTGAATTTTACATGGATAAGTGAATCAAAATAATTAACCATTTAAATATTGACACATTATCTGCCACATCATTTGGTAGATTAATTTAATAATTATTTAATATTATTGATTTACAATTTAGAGTTATAATTAAGTAAAATTATAAATTTTGTTGACATTAAGTTCAAAATTATATAATTTAAACAATTTTTTTTTATATTTTATCAATGATAATTAATCATTCTGTTTTTACTAATCAACTAATTTAATATTTATGACTTATTATTACAAGGAAAGTAGAGAAAAGAAACATAAAAGACTGCATTGTCATCCTTGTTGCAAATTTGGTTGGTACCTTGGTTACAACAAAATGATATCTCAAAAAACACTAATACTTGGTAAAAATGATCAAAATAAATTTTACACTTCTATGATATATAAACGTCAATATAAGACATGTAAAAAAATACATGTTTTATAAAACGTCAAGCTATACTTGGAAACTTAGACAAAATTAAACAAAGAATTGAGAGAAAATGAAATACATAAGTGGAAGACCATATAGTTTTTATATTTCTATGATATATAAAACGTTAATATATTGATTTTAAATTTTGACAATTTAAAATGTGTAATGCACATACTAAAATATAAGCCAAATTTATTTACCAAATAAGACATGTTAAAATATAACACATTCATATAACAAATATAAATAAGTGACTCTTAAATGGATAAGTGAATCAAAATAATAAACCAATTAAATATTGACACATCATCTCCCACATCATTTTGTAGATTAATTTGATCAATATTTAATATTATTGATTTACAATTTAGAGTTATAATTAAGTACAATTAAAAAATGTATTCCTATTATGTTCAAAATTATATAATTTAACCAATAAATTTTTAATATTTTATCAATGATAATTAATCGTAATTTTTTACTAATCAACTCATTTAATATTTAATTCCTATTATTGGTCATATTTTTTAAATAAATATAAAATTATATAATTTAATACATTTATAATTACCTATACATATTTTTAGTAGATATAGTAGAAAAATAATATATTTTCTAATTATGATTAATTAGCATAAACTAATTATGTGTTTCTATGTTATTTACTTGTGTTGTAAATAGATTAACACTTTAAAGTATCATATTTTATTGGAATCTCATATAAGTTGATTCATATGGTATGTTACTTATAGACCTTAAGTACTCTACAAAATTTAAACCATGAGGCCAATAAGAAACATATATTAACAAATTCGATAACCCATTAAATATTTACTAATATTGTCTTTTTTTGTAATATTGGTCCATATTCTGTAATTTGTTTCATACTGTAATTTATTTCATATTGTAATTTTTCCATATCATGTAATTTATTTCCATATGATGTCATTTTTCCATACAGTATAATTTGTTTTCAAAATACATAACTTTGTTACAAAATAAGTAACTTTGTTCCATATCATGTAATTTTTTTCATACTATCCATAATTTTTCCATACGATGTAACTTTCGTCCAAAATACGTAACTTTGTTTCATATCATGTAATTGTTTTCCATATGATGTAATTTTTCCATACGGAATAACTTTCGTCCAAAATACGTAACTCTGTTCCATATCATGTAATTTTTTTTTCATGTAATGTAATTTTTCCATACGGTGTAACTTGTTTCCAAAATATGTAACTTTGTTCCATATCATGCAATTTTTTTCATATTATCCATAATTTTTTATACGGTGTAACTTTCGTCCAAAATATGTAACTATGTTCCATATCATGTAATTGTTTTCCATATGATGTAATTTTTTCATATGGTGTAACTTGTTTCCAAAATACGTAATTTTGTTCCAAAATACGTAACTTTGTTCCATATTATGTAAGTGTTTTTCATATGATGTAATTTTTCCATACAGTATAACTTATTTTCAAAATACGTAACTTTGTTCCATATCATGAAATTTTTATCATATTATTCATAATTTTTTCATACGGTATAACTTTCGTCCAAAATACGTAAATTTGTTCCATATCATGTAATTTATTTGCATATCATATAATTTTTTCATACGGTGTAACTTTTTTCCAAAATATGTATCTTTGTTTCATATTATGTAATTGTTTTCCATATTATATAACTTTAAAATGTGCACATGACATTTTTCTGTCCATGCAATATTTTCCCGCCTAAATCACATTTTTCTTCCATTTTTTTCCTTTTGCAACCGGTTGTGCCTATTCTTTTTTCTTTCAAATTTAATTTTACCACATGTCATTCAATGAAAAAGGTCTCCAAAAAATTTCACTTAAAAAAATTGCACTTTAGTTTTTCCATCTCAAACAACCCTTACTTTACCCTTGCTTTCAAAAGGGTTGAAGGGATGAGGCCCATGCCATTGAGTGACACATGGCATGGGCAAATAGTGATAAAAATATGAAACCGATTGCCGGTTTCAATGGAAAGAAAGGGAAGAAAAAAAAAAGTGGGCGGGAAGAGAAAAAAATCTGATTTCACAAATTTCTAAGTAAGACTTTGCAATTTGTATGCCAAATGAAAGGTTGAAAACGTGTCACGTCAGCGAAAAAAAAATTTATGCGGGGTCCTCGTACCAAATTATGCGGGGTAAAAAAATTTACTCAATTTTGGTAATATATACTACATTATGGTTATATGTTACCCTATTATGGTCAAATTTGCAATATTACTCCGATATGGATGGATATGACGCTCTTCAGACTATTGTTTTCCATTATGGACAATCGTACTTGATAACGACAATACTGCTCTTTTTATGGATGAAATGACTTAATTAAGGACATAATTACTTAATTATGGTTTTTATATTCCTTTATTATGGTTCAATGATGGTCAAAGGTGCAATATTACTTTGTTATGAAATAATAAACCTTATTAGGGATAATGTTACTTGAATTTGGACAATAATATTGCTCACCAAGGAAATAATATTATTTAAATTGCTCATTAAGGACGATGTTATATTTTTTGGTGATTATCTTATGTATTTACATAAAAAAATTTCAACGTTAATGAAATAATTTGAAGAGAATGCTGACTTTTTGTTGCAACTTGCATAATTAATTATAGAATTAGAATTGATTTAATATATATGAAGTTTAAAGGTCATATTTAATTTTTTATACCACCGCATCGGTTGTCGGTTCCACCATATTTATATGGCAACGAATAGTGTCATATACGTAAAAACGCAATATGTATATATTATGTACAAATAGGTTCCACTGTTTTATACATTACTAAATATTACAATTAAACATAGAAGTAGCTTATATATATATTACAATATATAACAATAAGGAAATATATGCAAAATTCCCTACAAATTACAATTTGAAGTTTTGGTGGAACAACCCTACCTCTTTCCTCATGGCAATAATATTTTTTTCTACAATATTCACTGGTAGCCCACCAGATTTTTTTTCAATCCATCTCAAAGTGAACATCCCGCAATTCCCACTGCATGAAAACCACATATTCATTATGTGGTTTAAAAAGTTTAACAGACATACGATGTTAAACACTATCATATCCAATTGTATTAACGATTTTACATAACAAAATTCGTCTAACGTACCTCAATGATTGCTGAGCAAATGTGTCATCCATCTTTCTAATCGTATACGGTTCTAAACAGTCCTTGATTTATGGTCGGTGGTTGTAAATTTGAAAAACATGCAATATTTTAGGCACCAAATGGCATATGCATATGACATTTTCCTCCTGGAAATGAGATGCTATCTTCTTGACAGATGGATCATACAGGTCTACATGCTTCTTAATAATGTCAACGTGTGCAATGAGCCAGTGTTTGTTGCCATTATTCACAGGCATTAGCAACTAGGAGTTGGATGTAAATGTTAGTAAACACAATGTGCATGTCATATATTTTAAGTACATACGACTGTTATACGGTATAAATTAATGAAAAGAAACCTAAATAACTTACATAGTTATATGTACACTACGGTCGACCATATATAGAATATTCACCCTTGAATGCCTGAGAAAATATGGTGGCTGCCTTAATCTCCAATAGAGAATCGATGTGATCTTTGTGGCGTATAAACATAGCTTGTTGGAAATATTAAAAAAAAAAAAAAGAAGGTTTATTGTACCAGAAGAACCCCAAATTTATTAATCTGCATAAATAATGAAGGACATGGCATAACCCACCCACAGCATGCAATCCATTATTGCACAACGCTCTGAAAATGCCTCTGATGCCATGTACATCCTCTTTTTGATGTGGAATAGGCATGCGTCAATGTGCTGCACGTTCAAAATTATTAACTTATCTGTAATGAATTTAAATTAAACACTTCTATATATGATTAACAACGGCAAAAACTCGAGTGAGGTTGAAGCGAACCTCCAAGCCGTAAGATACCATCAAAGAAGGTCCTTGGGACCTTACCATATTCTATATCAGCTGTAGTCGTCGGCTTGCTCATCAAGTACCAATCACGGAAGGCAACAAGCTCCTCATCTGTAGGCTTTGACATCGGGTTCAATTTCGTACTTGAGTTTTGATGTGCCTTTGGATCCACCCATGGACTCTTCGTAAAGTCAGATGGCTTGTATTGGCGTCCTGCTCGACTGACAGGCCCCAGAAATTGTCCTAGGTCCTCGACATGGGTTGCCCAAATCTGAAATGGCATGCATTCTTCATGCTTATGCATATCAATTGCACCGTTATCAGTTAACGTTGTCCAATCGTGATCATCTTCAATATGTATATGCAAATCAATACCAATTGGCGTAGTCACTGTGGTCGGTGTCGACATATCACGATCCTCGATCATATCACCACCTTGTGACTGTAACACTGATGAAGGTTGATTGACAGGCAGCGGAGTCACAATTTGGCACGAGCGATCATCGTTGACGGCAGCAAGTAAATCTCGAGGCACCACATCATCTGCTGGATCATGCTGATAATGTTCCACACCCTGACATGTATGATGCTCCGGTGGTGGTGTCGGATCATGAGGTGATACTGTGTCCTGTGGCAATTCCTGTGACACATACAATCTACCTAAATCTCATAAACTATTGGTTAATACTTGAATCGTAAATGTTAATGGAAAAGTACCTGACCACTAAGTTTTTCAAGTATAGCATTAAGCTTGCTATTGATGTCATTCATCTAACACTCTATTGCCTCAATGCAGAGCTACCGAATACATCATGACGCTGTTCAATTGCTGCTTGGTGGCGGCCAATCCGATCAATATTTTGATCCACCCTATCAAGGCATTCAAGGATTGTTTCCATCTGCCACATAGTCCCGCAAAAATTAAGTTGGCAAAAACCCTTCAGCTGTAATAAATCACAAAAAATAAGTTTTGGGTTCCAATTTAGGGTTGTGGAAGACTTACGATGTTGTCACTAAGGGCGTCGACCGATGGGCATGATTGCACACTGTCCGAACGCCCGAACGGTGCGGCTGCATTCTCTTGTTGTGTGTCCTCATATTCTTCCACAATCGGTGGAAATCGGCATCTACGTTTGGGATGACCGTTAGCAAAAATGGTCATATATGCCTGGCACAGTTCGTCCTCCCTTGAACACAATGTAAAATGCACTTCAAGCTGCGACAAAAACCATTTATAAATGTTAATGGTCAATTTGACGTACTGAACCAAAATACATGGCGAGTATATTAATGAACCTTATATTTTTCTTATCAAATATTGCGTATTTGAGGCCTTCGTAAGTTGGGTGGGTCGTTACCTTCCACCCAAAAACACGAGGCACCGCTTGGGAAATTCTAGTTGCAATATCGTCATCCCCTAGCTTGGGGATACTCTCATAAGCCCACACCTATAACGAAAAATATTGCGCAAGCATATATACAATAAAGTTAGGTATATTGGTTAGTAGAAACCGAATCACAAAACATATATTCATTAGAATTGCATCTGAAATGCTAGAAGGAATCCCTTTACGGCTTGGCTGCCAGAAGCATTTTGCACTTCGCCTGGACGTGGCTGGGTAAAGAATCCATTCAAGGCTTTAATTGTCTTGTTGTACAGAAATGTCCCCCAAGGATAGTTATTGAATTTATCTAAATCTTCTACAAGCGTCACAAATTTGATCGGAATTAATGTTTTCCGGGGCACACCTAAAAGTCTCAGTTCAACAAATATAGTAACGCCATCTTCATAGCATCCATGGTTTCTATACCAAACTGTGCAGCCTCAAAACATTTCTACAACCTCTCAATCTTGATGGACCTCGAGTTGTCTAAGTACTTCTCTCGTAATCGAAATGGGGTTGCGATGGTCTGTATTCCATCATTGTGGTCCACAACGTCGGGGTTGCACCGTAACCCAGTGATTAATGCAAAATCTCTCTCTGCGAACTGCACACGGGTTCCGCTTATGTTGAACTCCAGCACCTCATTGTCATCTGACTCTACCTTTCTCAACCCTATGTGGTGTATCAATTTGACGGGGACATTGAGCCATACAGAAGAGGTGGTCCATATGATGGTTTGAGCTATCCAGAAAGTCCCGTGACTGGTAATCGAGCCAAGCAAGGCCTTGGAGCTTTATATTCAACAAGCATTGGATAAAAAGGCCGAAGAAGTTATGGATGGGCCTAAGATGTCTGCATTTATTAATTTGCTGAGCTAGATTAAAGAGTAGACGTAAATGGGCTTGGAATTATCTGGTAAATTAGTTTATTGATTAAGGGTATATTAGTCTCTTTTTTTTCTATTCCTTTTAGGGATGATTATTTAGGAAACCATATTTGGCAACAATGTTTTTGATTTAAAAGGCCAATTTCGGCCAGCATAAGGAGAATGATAGATTTTTGCGATTAATTGAGAATTAATCTTCTCTCTTCTTTGGTTTGTCTAAAGAACAAACTTCCAACTTATCAATCAAAGAACGAAGCTTTGATTGTGGCGTTTATAGCAAGGTTCTTGTCTTTCTTATAGACAACGGGTCAAGCTTCCATACCAAGGTTCCAATCTCTCGTTGGATTGTGGGTCGAGGTCAACTTCGTAAACCATTGAACCATTGTAGAACGATCCATTCCACTAGGATTCGCATCACAATTGGCCTTGGTGCACGATCTTCTGCATGTCAATGAAGTGGCCAAAATACGTCTTCGCAAACTCCTGTAGCTACACAACTGTGAGCTTGCTCTTTATCTTTTCAATTGCCTAGAACGTTTGTGCATATGATGACAGATTGAGTGCCCACACCTCTCCTTCCTTGAAAATATGCTTCTTGACAAATGGGCTATCCTATTAACACAATCACAGTTTATGTTAAACGTAGCAAAACATAAAAAAATTTTGGTTAACGCAAATAAAATGTTACACTCAAACCTTTGACCCCATTTTGCAAATGGCATAAAACCATTTGTTGAAAAACATGGATCCCGTGTTATACGTCCAAATACCCCGTGTTATTCATGGGGTAAATATGTACCAAGCTATCGCAATTTAAACCCTGCTTTAACACCGGGGTCCCCGTGTTGTGAGTACGGGAGAAATGGCAGCGACTCAGCGTTAGGTCTAAAAACTAAACCCCGTGTTTTAAGACGGGGTGACCCGTCTCATACGCAAGGTAACAATTTCATTGGGCATACAAATATGTATCCTGCTGTAACACCGGGGTCCCCGCGAATGTTTACAGGCCAAATGGCAGAGACCCAGATGTCCATTTCAAGTCACACCCCGTGTATTCATATGGGGTGACCCGTGTCATACGCGAGGTAAACCCTTAATATCTGCGAATACTTTCTTAAATTTAATCCCTAACTATTCACCGAACCATTTTAATCCCTAACTTTTGCATTTTGAAAATGATTAAAATTTGGATGAAATATTTACTACTTTAACAACCACAAAATCAATTGAAATTTTATGTACAGTTCTCCATTTCGTATGGTGTTCTCAGCAACCAAAACAATCCTTGAAAGGAGAATTTAGTTTTTAGGGTTAAAGATTGGTGAATGACCAATGTTACCTCGTCATGGGTTGAGATCGGTGGCCTGAAGTCTACGGTGGGGTCTACTCTGGGCCCGATTGCTGTGTGTGGGGTCGACGTGCTGGTTCTCTTCCGCTTTTGAGATGGTTTCGGATGCTTTGCTTTGCCGACTGTTTCTTTAACTCTCCCCATTATTGTCCTAAATGAATGTGAATGGAAATTGCCCAATCGGAACGATAGCACTCTGAATCAATTGTTGCCGTGAACTGTTGATGTCGTGTTTCTGCCCTAACTTCCCTTTGCTACCCCGTAGTCGTGTAAGAGGGCCCCGTGAGCTTGCCTTGACTCAAAGTCCCAAGTCCAAATAAAGTTAACATTTAATTTATTTTTTTTGGTAAATATGAAACAGTTAATATGGTAGTCCAAACAATAAAAAAAAAAAGACTAAACCCCGCATATAACCCGGGGTCCCAGCATTTTCTTCACAGGGAAAAAAGCAGAGAGACCAAAGGCCTGATTGATGTTAACTCCGTTTCTTAATCCGAGGTACCCCGTGAAATACACGGGGTATATATTATGAAACGTATATGATACTAAACCCCAAATATAATCTGGGATCCCTGCATCTGATGATACGGGGAAAAAGGCAGAGAGACCAAAGGCCCAATTGATGTTAACCCCATTTCTTAATCCGGGGTACGCCGTTAAATACAAGGGGTATATATTATGAAACATATATGATACTAAACCCCGAATATAACCCGGGGTCCCCGTATTTGATGGTACGGGGCACATGTCAGCGACACCAAAGGCCCGCTTGACGTTAACCCCGTTTCTTATTTCGGGGTACCCCGTGAAATACACGGAGTATATATTATGAAACGTATGAACCATTTACTAAAAACATGACGACGGGCTAAATCTTTACCCCGTTAATATCTGCGGGTTTCCGGTTTATGTATACGGGGTGAATTCAATATATACCCAAAATATCCAATTGTGACAAATGTGCCATAAAATTATGTCAATTCTTTTTTGCATTATAACAACCACGGGGTAAAAAATAAGTGCAATGTTAACCATATAGAATGTTAGTGAGGTTGGTAGTCCATACATAAATGTAATAAATTCTTCTACATCATGTAATAAGTTTTGGGCTAGTGAATGACCAACCACAATCATAAATGCCACAATGGCATCCTAAAATTCCAACCGGATCACAAACTACATCTCATTATTTTCCCAAACCAACCAGCATTCTAGCCCAACTTGCGTTTCACCAAGTTGATGTTGCAATGGATTTGCAATTTCAATGCCGTGTGGTGAGAACAACAAATATTTGATCCAACTGATTTACAGGTAAGGTAAACTTCAGCTTTATCTTACAATTTAAGTTCAGAGCATTTATTTGAAAATTTGATCTAAATATGTTGTGGTGTTACTTTTCGTCTCCAAATATATATTTTATACATCATTTTCCTGAATAATGCAGTATATTTGGCTATGCAAATTCAGTGGTATAGCACCCTAAATGTGTAGAAGACAGGGAAAATGTAGTACAGTTGAAACTTTTGTAGAAAATATAAATATAGTGGATGGTTGTAGGGTGGAAGTTAAAAACATTTGACAACAAAGTATGGAAAGTATGGATTGCAATAATTTGGAGAGTATGAACATCGTAGATGTTGAAATGAAATTCAAAAATGGAAAAAATTATCGTTCTTTGTGTACAAAAGACATGATAGATGAAGAGTTTGAGTCTGTAGAAGCTGCAATTGAGTTCTATTCAACGTATGCCAAAATAATTGGATTCGACGTGCGCAAGCATCATGTGAAAAAGGATTGTAACGGAGACATTCGGAAACACATTTGGGTTTGTGAAAAGGAAGGATATAGAAGCCACGTGTGGCACGATAAAAAAGATAGGCAGAGGGAACCGAGGGCACTTACTCAAGTAGGATGTCCAGCTTTGTTTGGTGTGATTAAAAATAGGGCAAAAGGAAATTGGATAGTGACAAAATTTGTGCATGGTCATTCACATCCTTTGCTAAATGGTATCCAAATACAGTTTCTTCGATCCAACCGATCAGTTGAAGATCCTTATCTGACAGAAGCTAAAGGCATGCACAATGTTGGTATTGGAACATCTAAAATATTGGAGTACATGGCGGACAAAGCTTGTGGATACGATCGAGTGGGGTTCACATTGAAAGATTTGCACTTCGTCCGACCGTAATGATGGTGTACACCAAACGGATGCAGAAAGTTTGATCGCCCATTTTCGTACTAAGAAGGAGATAGATCCGAATATATTTTTTGACTATACAGTTGACTCGAATAATAGACTTATGAACATATTTTGGGCAGACTCAATATCTCGATATGTGATGGCATTCGATGCAACTTACAAAACGAACGCATATGGCAAGCCACTGGTTATACTAGTGGGTGTAAACCACCATAGCAAGACGTGCATTTTTGGAATGGCATTGCTAGTCGATGAATTAGTTGAAATGTATACATGGGTTCTGCATACTTTTCTTCAAGCAATGTACAATAAGCATCCTAATTCAGCTGTTACTGATGGAGATAAGGCAATGAGAAAAGCGATTCAAGACGTTTTTCCACATGCGAACCACTGACTATGCACATGGCATATAGAGAGAAATGCTCAAGCAAACTTGCATGATCTAAATAAGGTGCGGACATTCACTGATTGCATGATGAACGAGTATAGTGTGGAGGAGTTCCAAAATCGATGGTTCCGCATGCTGGACAAATTTTCTTTGCATGGTATGGATAAAAAAGATGAAGAGACACATGGACTGTGGGCCAAAACTTTCATGAAGGAAAATTTTTTTGCTGGATTGCGTAGCACTCAAAGATGTGAGAGCATGAATTCCTGTATGAAAAAATATATGAAAAGCAGATTGAAGTTAAATGAGTTCATAATGCAGGTAGACAGGGCTATATCACGGGTGCGGAACAAGGAGGTACACGACGATGTTAAGAGTACATCAACAATTTCAGTCCCTATTACACACCTCAACCATTATGAGAAACATGCAGGAGAAGTATACACTAGGAAAATTTATAAGAAAGTGCAGATGCAGATACAGGATGAGACATTGTTGATTAAAAACGATTGCGTCGAATACGGAGACAAGAGGTTGTACAGCTTGACCAAGTTTAGAGAACCTCAGTTCGAATGGAGCGTCACGTACTACGTTAAACATAACCATATAGAATGTTCATGCAACTTGTTTGATAGTGTTGGCATTCCATGTAGTCATGCCTTGTACATCATGAAGCATGAACATCTTGATAAAATTCCTGATTCATTGATAATACCTCAGTGGAGAAAGGACGCAAAGATCGAGGGAATCAAAGAACATTGTGGGGTAGGTGAATTATCTAACGAGGCAGCAACGTCAATTCGTTATGCATCATTGTATGTAATCAGTAACAATATATGTTTGTATGGATCAAAAACTGAAAGAGGATACGAAGTGGCTAAAAGAGAAATGTTTAATTTGGCAAGTCAGTGCGAGGGTCTTTGACGAAACAGAGTTGACAGTTGGGGATAGAAAAGGGAAACACAACGTCATACAAGATCCATTTGTAGTTAAGACCAAAGGTGGAACAGCTGCTGGGACAAAGGAGACAAAAGAACGACGATGCAGTCGGTGCAAAATGATTGGTCACACAAAGCAAACTTGTGTAAAAAAATTGACGGACGACAAAAATGGATACTTTAACGCATCCAACAATGTTGGATTAAATGATACTGCATCCAAAATTGGTTGGGAATCATCGAGGATAGTAGACTTCATTGAGCATGAGTTAATGCACACTATCGGGTGGGAGCACATAGATTGTGACCAAATGTCCCAAACAACATTTCAAACCAACACAAGTATCGACAACACAACTAAAGATGATTCGTTGGGTCCATGGTGGCAAGTAGGTTATAGGTAAGTTTGTTAACTTGGAATCAAATATACACTGGATTACTGATTCCAACCATTTGCTACATGTAATGTGAACGCCAAACAAAGAGATCAATGTTGAAACTGTATTAGCGACTTACGTTTTTAAATGCATATCAATTTATTGATGTTAATACTATCATGTTAGGGCACTTATTCGTCGCAATTCAAATGTCACAGCATCCATGAATCACAGTTAGAGTGTATGACTTATCAAATAAGAAAATGTTGTGATGCAAGATAGATAACAAAACAGTTAATGGGTTGCGTCAATCATATAGAAATTCTAAAAAGTTTAAGATAATATAAACATTTGACAACAGAAAGTATTGATGTTTCTGAAATGGCATCTTGTCTATGCCCAGAGGCCAACACCCACAAAAATATGCTTACACGTATCAAACACAAACTAAGCTAATGCTACAATCAACAATTTTAACACAGAGACAGAAACGACATAAAAGGATGTACAGTCGCCAATCAACCAAAAAACTATGCTTGTGCATATAAAACAAAAACCCCAAATGACATTATCCCATACTCTATCTCTTTTTTCTTTGTACTTTTGTCTGTTTTGGCCTTCGAGCCAGAGATGGAGGTCTTCTTGCAACCTCCGTTGGGGCTTTGGCAGCAACCAACAAACACGCATTCGAATATGCAATTGTTTTTTTATATAGTGTGCCCGCCTCGGTATTATGACCATCACAGACTAGCTCCAATGCAGTATAAGCTCTTTCCATTTGAGAGTCAAACTACACAATAACAAATAGACTGCCACAACTAACGAATGACTATCAACAGTAATTGTGCATATGATAACAATCACAGTTCTTAGCTTACTTCGAGATCTTGAGACTGCTGCATGTACTTGATTACGTAAAGCCCACAATCATGGCCATCTGGTTGTTTCACCCGATCTGTTCGGTAATTAAGGACAATAGATTTGAAGAAGTCATTTCGATTGAAAAGTTCTTGGATTTCATCACAGAAGATAAGATCCAACGAACTCAGCTACAACACATTAGTTAACCATTGTAAGGCGTAGACAAATATGCAGTAGATATTATGCATCAATATAATATGCATTCTAGACGTTCGATATAAAATTTTAAAAATACATGGGGTAAGTCTAAGACAATGGACTTACAAAGGAGCGTGCCATTTTTTCTCGGGTGATAGTCCTCCTGGCTGATGGGAGGGGATCCCATATCTCACAAACTTTTCCCGGCACACATACAACCATTAGATACCAATGACCTTGTGGATCATGCAGCAGAATGTACATCTATAAAATATTGACAACATGTTTCGATCAATATACAAAATGTACAAAAACATTTAACCCCGTGTTCCATAATAGTCATGTACATGCCATATGGTACAATGTTCACCTGTTCAATGGCATGCAACTGCCCCATGTACAACTGCCTGAATTTCCTTTTCTTGTCAAATGTGGACATGTCCTTATCAGTTTGCAATGCTTGTTGCTAGCCGATGTAAAACAAATAAAATATAGTGCACGTATTAGTTCCATTAGCATGCCAAAACACATTCACCAAATGCTATCAATATAACAAGTATGTATTTGGAAGTAAGTTGGCAAAAACCAATTCCTAGCTTCGTCTGAATACTTTCGTCGTTGGTGAAGCGTGAGCATGTCTGCTGCCAATGTTATGACCTTCACAATTAAACATACGCTATTAAGTACATCAAATAAGAATGGCATAGGCAGGGAAGCAATAGATAACTTACATCGCCATTCAGCCACCTCGAAGACCATAATGACTGAAGTACATGGCGAGTATAGAAATTCTGAGCCATTTGCATCAATATTTCCCTAACAAACATAAGCATGAAAGTCAGCAGTTTGATGGCCATTATTTAACAAAACACAGTGCACAAATCAAATTAAACAAATTGACTCGAACGACAGAGAGTGTACGTACTCTGGATCAAGTGTTGAGTCGAAAATGTACTCAAGTAATTTCGCATTTGCCTGCGGAATATTTTTTTCAACACGAAATGGACCCGCAGAAATAAACGCAGAAGAGCTGGAGACGTTTGCTTTAATTTTACTCATTTTGAAATCTTCATCATTCGGTGGCACACTGCTACAACGTGATGAAGCTCGTGTACGCACGTAACACTTACTTGGTGCATTAGAAGTGGCAATCTTTTTCCCCCTCGCATGACAAATTTAGAGTATCAGTCACAAATATTTCAAGCTTGTGCAACATAACTGACAAACAAAAGAAGAAATAACAAATGACAAATTTTCTTACTCAAGTGGGTGTTAGCTCTGCCGTCAATGCATCCAAGTGCTTTCCGAACTGTGACATGCCAAACGAGGATGAATTGTTGTCCGCACAATTCTTCTGTGGAATTTCTTCGTCTGAGGAAAGCAATATGATTGACGAATCCTTTTTTCCCGGCTTTTTATGGCCGGCATGCATTGTTTGTTTGCCTTTGCTCTTCTCTATCTGATAAATTTTGACCGTGTCACCTTTGGACTTTGGGTTTGAGGCATTCGAAGTCAAATTTTCAACTGCTTCATTCAACTTTATCAGTGTTTGAGAAATTGTTGGAAGGTGCTCTATCACCTCCGCCTTGAATTTCCTATAGTTTTTACTAGAATCTGTGACATTTCCATTCAAAACAGCAACATCTGTTTGAATGGCTTGTACAGCTGCTCTTATTGCACTGTTAATATCATTTTTGTTTTCCTGGGGGAGAACGAATCTCGTACTGTCCTTCGACGTTGACGCTTCGCCCTGATAAACCTATAATACACATAACTGATATTTACGTGACAACGGGGTAAAAAAAATTGCAATTAATTTAAATAAGTAATATTCACAAATTTTAAAGTATGGCATAAAGAGTTTATCTTTGCTAAATTTACCTTCTCAAAAAGGAAACCTCCAATTCGGGTGAAAATCTTCATGAATCACTTCATCTCAGATTCTCCCCAAGCAGTAATGGGCATCAACGAATTTCCGACAATTCTCCTCCCACTCGGAGACAGACCCAGATAAAAAAGTTGTACGACAAACAACAATAATGAAGTCATGCAATAGGATACCAAAATTACGTATGTTATGAATAGACAACAAGATTTGGAATGTCATTATAGATGAATAACCTGTAAAACTAGGAGGCATCCAGTAATATAGCGTACATTGCACTCTTTATGCTTCCTCATCCCCTCGACAAATCCATTGAATGTAAACAAAGCCCATTTCTGCTTTGGAATTAATTCGGGCTTAATCACTAGCCCAAGATCGCTTGTTTTAACTACCATTCTTGAGTTTGGACTCAGAATTGTCCCCATAAAAAATAGTGTGAATACCACCTTGAAATCATCGTCTGCTGCACGGTTATTCAATAGCAGAGCTTGCAGGTCAGCAATCGATATGCCTCTGTTGTCGATGGCGTATTTCCTTTTCAGGACCTCAAAGTCCTCCATTGAAAATGTGTCATCAACTTCACCGTGCTGATCGACCAGTCCCATCATTCGTTGAACATCGTGTACATTTAATGTGGATTGCACTCCGTGAAGTGTGAGTGTGCAAGAAGCTGGATCGAATTGATCCACCAGCCACGACAGCAGTTGCTTCTTTATCCCGCAGATTCTCCAAGTAATGAAACAGCCAAAGCCTAATTCATTTATTGCATTCCTTTGAGAGTCGCTTAATCCTTCTGCAACGCTCCATAGTCTTTCCGGGGAACATGTGCTAACAAAAGTCATCTTCCTTTTAGCCTGGACCCGGACCCTGTCATATTTCGCTCTCTCATCAGCCTCAAGCTCTTTCCATTCCTGAGCCAATTCTTTCATAACCTAAACAGAGACAAACCTCAGCATTATTTTTTTTTTCTCATGCAGCTACTACGCACATACAATTTCACTGTTATACTTACCTCCGCATTAACTTTAAAAGCACAATTTTGCTTTCGACGTTCAACCTCACTATTACTACACCACAATAAAATATAACAAAATATAAATTTACAGTTAGTGCTTCGCCAATCAAAATATTTTGTTCACATGGCAGTAGAAAATTACTTTATTCTATAAAAGAATTTAACATAGCTTTGTACTCACTAATAGTTGAACCATCCATTCGCAGACCATTTCTTTGCTTTAATATTACCCTTCCCTTTTGTTTCATCAAAAACATCATGTGCACATTATGAGTTATACAACAAGATTTCATACTATAAAGGAAATTTGAAACAGCTGGTAAAACCCTAAAATATGGTTAAGAATGTACACCGGTGTTGAACGAGAGAGCCCGGCACTAATGTACGGGACAAATGGCAAAAAAGCCAAGCAATGTTGACATCTACCTCCCGTCCCTGAGTTCCGGGTACCCCGTGTAAAACACAGGGTACATCTGTGTGTGTATCTTAAATAAATTATCCTCAGTTATACACGGGCCCCCGCGGACAGTGTACAGGAGAAATGGCAGTGACACAAAATATCCTCTTGCCTTTTCTCCCATTTATAGGCCTGGGGTACCCCGTTATACACAAGGGATAAAGCTTGAATGTATATTATCATAAATTACCCTAGATTTCATACAGGAGACCCGCATACCATGTACGGGACACATGGAAGCGGCACCAAACATCTACAATTCCAGCCACGTACTAAAGTGCGGTGCCCCCATTATACACGCGGGGTAAAAGGCATTATCCACCAGTTATAACTTACCCCGTTGTTTCCCCAAGGCACCTGCAAACTTTGTACTAGGTGAAAGGCAGATATAGTAACTAATCTTTTTGTCTTTCGCCTATTACTATGTGCCTACCCCCGTATTATTATGAGAGGTACCCCGTGTAAATCACAGGGTAAATCTCCATATTTTTTCATATAACAACTAATACTGGGAAACCAAACAGCAACATGCCCACAGTGAACCATTTATTAAACACAACAGCATATGGCATTTTCATTATAAAACACACTATCTGGCATCAAAATATACACATAAATACTCAATTTAATTCAAATCACAAATAAAATCACACATTGTCATACTACTTACTTTCACCCTCCATGGTTAAATGTGGACAATGTATTGCGGGGGATATTTGAGGATGATAACTATGTAAAGCCTACCTAATTTGTATTATAAAATCACAAATTGTAAAGACCGTGAGATTGATATGGGAGAAATGAAAAAAAAATTGCAGAGAAACAGTGAGAATGATATGGGAAAAGTGAAAAAAAAAAAAACATAAAAATTTAAACAATTGTATATAAACTGTGAGAAGACAAACAAAATTTAGAGGTTTTATTTTAATATTATATCATCGGTGCCTATGGAGAAAATAAAAAAAAAGAAACAAAAATTTCAACCACAAATAAACAAATTTACCGTGCAAAAATAAAGTAGAAAAGAAGAAAAAAAAAAAGTTAGCCACTGCTACAGAGTTTGATCAAAAAATAAAAATAAAAAATGAAAAATATAAAAATAAAAAAGTGTGCTGGAAAAGACGAGGGGAAAAAATAAAAAAATAAATATTATTTATTGTGATCGATTTAATAGATTATAAGTTAAAATGAAAAATTTTTATTTAATGCAACTGGAGAATTGCACTCTAGCCTTGCCCTGCTTTCAAACAAAGTTGTGCAGACGCTGAAACGATGTTTGTCAAATAGATGTTGGGTCGATGTCCCAATTGGGCATGTTTTGGGTGCTGAGTGACTTTTCACCGTTTTCGCGCATCCTCATCATTTCTATTAAGCCCTCAAGATCTCATCAGTCCACGTGCTGAACATCTAGAGCTAATACCATTTAAAACAACAACAAAAATTATTGTATTTTAATACCTTAGTGTTTGACAAATTGCATTTTAACCTCTTAAACTTATAATTTAAATTCAAATTTCAACTTGTTATATTTCTATCAGATTGAAATTTATTTTACAGAATCTCACACTATTTCATGTGAAAAATATTAAAATACAATTTAATTTTAATTTATTACAATTTAAATTTTTAATTTTAATTTATTGTGATTTAATTTAATTTTTAAAAATTTATCTATTTGAATTTTTTAACCATTAAATATCATTATCTAAAAATAAATAAATATTGATTCGAAATGCAATAATTAAAATTAAAATCATATTTGATATAAAAAATGAATATTCTTAATAGAATAGAAATTACTATTCATGAAATAAAAAAATAAATAATAGTCATTTTTATTTATATATTTGCTAATAATATTTAATTAGAATCATGTTTAATAATATTTGCTAATAATATTAAATTAGAATATTATTTAATAATAACTATTTTTAAAATGTTTTTTAATAGTTTTTGACATTTTAAATTGAAAAAATAAATGAATTTGTCAAAATTAAAAGATATTAAATTCAATAAATTGAAAAAAAGAAAAAGAAAAAAAAAAAAACAACAACAACTTAGCCCGAGTCGGGAATGATGTGTGGATACCTGAGAGAAGTGAAGTGAGAACACAACGACAGAGATTCCTGGGCTGTTCCAATCAGGCGATTGGGGCCCACCACAGTGGCATCGAAACGTCACATCACCAGCACCATCATCCTCATCGTCAAAAAAACACTGCACGTTTTGTGTTTAACACCACCTGATGATGACACGTCCACACTATCAAACTGCCAAGTCACACAGAAGTCAAATCGTACGACCTCAAAGCTTAATGGGTTGTCTCTAGCTGTCAAACTGTGCCACTCTGGCAGAAAAAAAAAAAAAAAAGGTGACGAACCCCGAAGTTAAGACGCGCACTTGGCGCATTTTAGCAGATCAGCTTCTTTAACGACAATCACTGATCAAAGGATCTGAAAAATATATATATATATATTTTTTTTTTTATCCTTTCTGGCAGTGACAGTCCAATGGCGTCAGCTGGGTTGTCGTTTTTCGAGGACCAAACCTATAAAGACGACCTTTTTTTTCTTTAAATCGGCGAGTTTTTGAAAACGAGGAATATGAGAACAAAAATAATCGTTCTGTTGGTCTATTTTCTTTTTTTCGTCCAGGTCTAATATAAAGTTTAATTAATATACACATACGTTTATAATTTGGTTTTTCTCTAAAGCCTAGATGAATTTTTTTTTTTATAGAACCTAGATGATTTAATTAGATACAATAATGGTTCCCTAATTTGTCAAACTCTACCTTAATAGTAGTAGTGTCATTTATTTTAATGTGTAATTATTCAAGGATTAGCTAGCTCAAGAAGGTTACCATGCAACTAAATTTGAATTTTTTATTTAATAATGCTAAATTTACTAAAATATAGAATAAATTTATTTGTTAAAAAATTTAATAAATATTATAATAATATTTAATTTATTTTATTTTATTCACTTGTTCATTTAAAATTTATCCACTCATATTTAAATTATATAAACATATAAATCAATATTTTCATAAAAAAAATATCAACTAATATAATTTTAACATTTATTTTAAAATAAATAAATATAGATAATATTTTAATATGTATTTCTTCCTTTAATGTCCAATCAAAATTTTAAAATTTCATATATTAAAACTTTCATATAAAAATAAATAAATTAATTAATTTTCTTTTCTTCAAAAGTGCTTTCTTAAGTAACATAATACATGTGATGGTTTTTATCCAAATTGGGTCAGTTTGAAAAGTGACATTTTGTCACTTTATCTGTCCTTAGAGACAACTCAATGTCTTAATTTTGAGTTCCTGTCATGGTTACAGATGCTTATAATCTTCTGGTCTTTAATTACCATTTCCATGTCTCGTTAATGACCCAAAATGTGACAAGTGAATAGAATGCAAAGCGTTTTCAAAAAACACAAATATGTACGTTATATAAACCCTGACCCACAATTATTAAAACCTTGAAAAGAATCAAAATGTTAGTGTTTTTTGATGAAAAATCAAAATGTTAGTTGATGAATCAAAATCTGTCCAAAAAAAGAAAATATCGTCGGCAAACAAGTTTAAAACCTTTACTTATTTTATTTTTGAATTAATTTCAGCTTCTAAAATTTGATCTAAATTTAATTTAATTTTTAAAATTTATAATAATACATTTGTAATTTTTGAAAATATATAATTATTATTATATTTTTTATTTGAAGTATTTTTTTTCAATAATAATTGTATATGCTTATAAAAACTGTAGATGTATTATCATAAATATTAAAAATTTAATTTAATTTAAATTAAACTTGCAGTTAAGATTAAATTTTTATTTTTCTATATCGGTTTCTTGAAAGACCACCTTTAAAGAGCGAAACACAACCAAACTAGAACCACACCATAAATGAAACCTACCCCATTGGGGGCTGGTTTGGGCTGGCTAAGGGTCGGCAGTTTGTATGCTAATTACAATTAGATACATAGGCTCAGCCACAAGATAAGGCTAATATTACCTAAAAATTATAAAAACCCACCTTAATAATTTGATGTTGTCCCATTAATAAAAGCTATATATATAGAGAATATATCTATATATATATAGAGAGAGAGAGAGAGAGAGTAGAATATAATGTATACCCGAACAGGGTTATTTTGGCTGAGTTAAAGTATCAATGTTGATTCCTAGCCAACTAATCTATTTCTCTATCATATAACTTTTTTCCCTAATAAGGTTTTGGCTTGTAGTTTAAAGAAAGCATGTTAGGAGGTCCCCTTTTTGTTTTTATGGGTAGCAATTATGAAGTTCCTCTTGAACTGTCTCATGTCTTGACATGATATGTCGGTATCGATGTTGTTGTCCCACCGATTTTAACGCCTTCCCAATCTCTTTGTTTTTAATGTGAAAATTATTTATTTGTTTATTTATATGCTTAATTGGTAAAATATACACATATAGATGATCATCACAATTAGATTCTCTATTACATCTAAAAATTATGCTTAAGATAATCAGGACAAGTGGGTTTAAAAAAGTCTGGTGGTTTTTCCCCATGTTTTTGTTGTTGTTGTTGTTAACTCAAGCTTTGTACATTTTAATAGGGTTGTTATATACCAAAAGTTTAAGCAGAGTCAAAATTTCACACTTATATTTAAAATGGTGAAAGATAAGTAAAAAATAAAGTATCATCAACTTACATTTTAAGGGTTTCATAAATAGTGAATGGAATTGACCAAAAATAAAATAAATAAATGGAGAATGAAATTTACCGTTGGAAGTGAGTGAACCTTTGTTTTTTATTTTTTGGCCGGGGGGGGGGAGGATGTAAATGTTTTGCTTTATTATTTTAGGAATCAAAATGTTTTGCTTACAGAAAGTTAGTTCAAGGAGATTTTCAAGCAAAATCAATATGACATTACCAATCTTGTGATTTTGGTGATTATACATGGGATAATGGGGTAGCCCTATTCTCTTTGTATATATGGAATGAAATTAACTATGGTACGTCTAAACGTTCTATATGCTGATGTTCAGAATATTCTAGCTAGAACTCTTAGAATTTTTACTCATATATTAATCTTGCGATTTTAGTTATGCTACAAGACCAACATTAGTCATGATTAGAATTAAGTCAAATTGAGATTTGGACAGTTTGGGAATGAATTTTAGGTTCTTTCATCATTTAGATCTAATTTTTGGGGAAGAAAAGAAGGTGGATTGCCCAGGAGCATTTAATCAAGGTTCAAACAAAATTTGTTTCATTATGCAATATTGTGGGGATTATTTTTTTTTTTTTTCTTAAGTTGGATAGTATATAAATGAACAGTCTATCTTTGACACAAAGTCAATTTTTTGGTTTCGTGGGCATCATCATAATCTTCACTATCAGTTTTTAAAATGCATTAAAAGCTAAAATTTAAAATGCATTAATGGTTTTTTGAATCTATATAGAATTCAATTCATCCATATAGATTTTTAAAATAGTTTGGTATAGTTTATGTAAATAGAGATTTTTATAGTAAAATTTTTTTATTTTATTAAAAAATTAAAAGTTATTTAGTTGTCGCTTTAAAAAATAATGTTAACTTTTAATAAGTCGTTTGATTAATATAATTTTAAAAAGTGCTTTTAATTATTTATTTATTATATATAAATTATTTAATTAATTTTTTTTATTAGAAATTTTAATATAATAATAAAAATAAAATTGCTAATAAAGAATATTTGTTTAGCTTTTCAGTATAAGCTAAAAAAATATTTTTAAAAAAAAATTAAAATTTAAACTTTTCAAAATGGCCTAAAAAAAACTAATTTTTTTTTCAACGAATACTTATTTTTTAGCAAGTGCTTAAAAAATCTCCAAATAATAGATTTTAACCACACACAAAAAGTCATACTCAACGTAAACTTAAAGGTTTAGTATACTTATATAGACTACTAATACATATTTAAATCTCAATTTTTAAATAATTAAATACGCATAAAAAAAATTAATTTAAATCCATCAAATCAATTTATATGGATTTTAACTCTTCCTGTGTATAATATATATAATACATGTACAGTTCCATCAAACAGCTTAATATTGATTTTATTGCAAAAAAAAAAAAAAAGAAACTTACATTAAACTACAACTTTCATTAAGGGGCTTTTATTACTTTACTGCTTCCCCTTTACCTATTTTTTTCTGATTACTCTCATTAACTGCGTGGTGATTTTTTGGGAAAAATATACAAAAGCAATCTTACAAAAAAAAAAAACCATCTGTCCCACTCCCATCTTTGTGAAAATCAAAATTAAGATCTATAGAAAAATGTTTGAAGAAAATCCAGCATTTCTTCATATTTAGTTTTACAAAGATGGAAGAAAAGATGAGTTTTCTTCGAGATTACTTTTGTAAAATTTGGTGCTGGGAAATTCACAATGGGGTTTGAATGTTAATAGAATAGGGTAAGCGTGTAGGAGAATCATCTTTCGAAAAATACGTTATATATATATATTTGACAACATATCGTATCTTGTTTTAATGTACCATATTAATTTTATATCAAAATTTATTTTTTTAAATTTTACTGTATTTTTGTTTTGAAATATACAAATTTAAATTTTCAAAAATATGTGCAAGTTTATGTTGTGTTAAGTTAAATTTTATATTCGTGTCATGCTGTATTGTATTCGTGTCAAAATTTATTTACTTAAATCCAACTTGATAAATTTTTATGTTAATATTTGCAAACTTAAATCTTCAAAAATCCGTACTAACTTTGCATGTTCAAATTTGCTAACTCTAATTATACCTTTTGAGCTCAATATAAAATGTCAGCCTAATAGATAGGAAATAATATGTACAAATAGTTAATATATATATATATAGTTCTATCATGATATATTTACAATATGACACTTGAGGGTGTAGCTCAGTGGCAGGAGCCGAGTGACCCATCACATCTGTATGTTTGGGAGTTATAGTTCGATCTTTAGTAGCTCCATATGAATCCTATCTGATGAGACTATACGAGAGGGAGGGAATTTATAGCGACACGAGTTTCCATCGTGGATTTCTATTGGATTAAAAAAACACATGGGTTTGTCCGCTCACTAAATACTTCATAGGCCTATAACTCCTTATGCAGAACCCCAAGATTAAAGAATCTGAAACCCCAAACACACAAGAAATATTGAACAATAATTGGAAACAAGAACCCGCCCTACCAAACTCTTAGATAACTTGTATCTAAAAACGTGGATTAGAAGGCTAAGGAAATAGAAGAATAATCGCCACAAAGTATTTTTACTTTGATAAGAGAATTCAACTCCTAATGCAACAAGAAGAATAAATTGGTTCCCCACCTTGCAAGAACACTCCTGGGAGCAATAAGAAAATTAATTCTCTCAATTGATTAAAACCTCAAATCTCCCTTACAAAGGAATTGATCCCCCTTTATATAAGGACTAAGGTTAGATCAAGAATCAATCTAAACCATTAAATATTAAGAAAGTAATCCTAAGGTTGAAAACTAACCCTAAAAACGAAAATAGCAAAAATTACAAAACTGCCATTATAATCCGAAAATAGCTAAATTACAAAACTGCCATTATAATCCGAAAATAGCTAAATTATGAAAATGTCATTATAAGATATTTTTTTTTTAAATAACGACGTTTCGTCTCTGCAACTTCTGAGCATCATTACCACATTTATCCCTTACATGGACATCATGCTTAAATGATCATTAGGCCTCGGAAAAGTGTTCAAGTCATTTGGAAACTTGAATAGATCTTTATCCATAATTCTCTTCACAAATCCAAGCATTCTCTCTTTGATCTTCTTAACTCGAGAACGCATCACTGGTTTACTAGGTAAAATGATGTCATCATCTTTTGCTCCAATGCTAGAATATGACTCTATGATGCCTGCATTATTCCCTTCCTCTTCAAAAAGATTCGTCCTCGAATCTGAATCCTTATCGAAAGCAAAAATATCATAAACATTGAAAATAGCGGACTCATTGTACTCTCCCTGAAGGCAATTAAGTATGCGTTGTCATTGATTCTCTCAAACACTTGAAATGGTTTATCTCCTTTAGCGTTGAACTTTGATTTCCTAAGGTTAGGAAATCTTTTCTTCCTTAAATATACCCAATCTCAATCTCCTGGTTTGAATATCCTCCACGTGTCATCACATAAAACTTTTCTAAAGGGACTGAAAAATTCCACATCTCTATCATATTTAATAGATTTCACATCAAAGTCCTGCAATAAAGAGACAAAAATACTAGGCAAATCGGGGTTAAAGTTAGTTTCACAAAGCAAAACTTCTCGAAACCTCACTAATAATATTGCTTTCTTGCCTAAGAATGCACTATTGACTTCTCTCTCTTTTGCATTAAAACTCTTTTTCTTTTCATTCATCTCACTTTTTTCTATTGCACTTTCCCCTTTATTATTCTTACTAGTGCAATTACTCACCATTGGGCCTTTATTTATATTATTTTCACTTTTGGCCTCTTTACACTCAATTTTTTTATTTGTCTCACTTCCCAAATCTCCATATGAACTTTTGGATAATTTCAATTGTTCAAAATACACCTCCATTGGAGATAAATGTGCAAGTTTGACTTTCTTTTCATTATGCTCATGTCTCCAAGCTCTTGGTTCCTCCTTTTTTGGACGTCTCCTCATGGACTGATTTGAGACTTCATCATCCTCGGAACTCGATGGCTCTATATATCTAGTTTGCGACCCATCTTTCTTTGGGTTATTTGTGGCGGTCAAAAAGACTTCACTTATCTTATCATTTAGCTTATCCATCTTCTTGTTCAACCTTCGCAATTCCCCTGTGAAGGCCTTGTATAAGAGCTTCATGTCCAGTGTCATCTCTTTTTCGTGCTCTTCCTCGGAATGAGTGGCTTTTTTTCCTTCTCTTCTTGACATCTTAGTTTCTACAAGACAAGATTAGTAAAAAAAAAGAAAATCCTTACTTCTCTCCCTCACATGTTTCACTCTTTTTAATGGTAACTACGCTCGTGTTTCACACAATTTTGGCTTTTACCCTCAATGTGCTCATCACTCAAGCCTTTTACCACTCACAATCTCCATAATCAAGTTGCACTTTAGAGTTAAACACAACAAATCAAAGCAAGAAAAATAATTATCACAATCTCAAAACCTAACCAACAAAAGAAAGTAGATAAAAAAAAAAGCAAAAATAAGAATTTAGAGTAATGGAAAGCAAATATTACCCTAAGCAAAAAAAAAATAAAAAAAAAATAAAACAAAATTCGGATTTTTTTTTTTTTTAGGGATGCCTTGTGGACAGATCTGCCCAGGTGTGACCCAAGGTGCAACCCCAGGCGCCTATAGTGCGATTAGGGTTTTTTTTTTACTTATTTTCTTCTTTGAATAAAAAAAATAAACCCAAATCAACAATATAAAAACAAGAGGCACGGATCAAACACAACTTTTTTTTTTTCGTTTGGGAATCAAAGTATTATGAACGAAGAACACAAATAAATTGAAAACAAAGATAGATAGGTACTTATCTCAACCAATGCTCTAATACCAATTTATGCAGAACCCCAAGATTAAAGAATCCGAAACCCCAAACACACAAGAAATATTGAACAGTAATTGGAAACACGAACCCGCCCTACCAAACCTTTAGATAACTTGTATCTAAAAATGTGGATTAGAAGGCTAGGGAAAGAGAAGAATAATCGCCACAAAGTATTTCTACTTTGATAAGAGAATTCAACTCCTAATGCAACAAGAAGAAGAAATTGGTTCCTCACTTTGCAAGAACACTCATGTGAGCAATAAGAAAATTAATTCTCTCAATTGATTAAAAACTCAAATCTCCCTTACAAAGGAATTGATCCCCCTTTATATAAGGACTAAGGTTAGATCAAGAATCAATCTAAACCATTAAATATTAAGAAAGTAATCCTAAGGTTGAAAACTAACCCTAAAAACGAAAATAGCAAAAATTACAGAACTACCATTATAATCCGAAAATAGCTAAATTACGAATCTGCCATTATAATCCGAAAATAGCTAAATTACGAAAATGCCATTATAAGATGTTTTTTTTTAAATGACGCCGTTTCATCTCCGCAACTCCTGAGCATCATTACCACCTTTATCCCTTGCTTGGACATCATGCTTAAATGATCATTAGGCCTCGGAAAAGTGTTCAAGTCATTTGAAAACTTGAATAGATCTTTATCCATAATTCTCTTCACAAATCCAAGCATTCTCTCTTTGATCTTCTTAACTCGAGAACGCATCACTAGTTTACTAGGTAAGATGATGTCATCATCTTTTGCTCCAATGCTAGAATATGACTCTATGATGTCCACATATCCTAAAGTTGCATAAAAAAATTTCATATTTTCTATAAATTTCTACCATTTCTTTCTTTTTTTATCGATATCGATATTTTCATCGATATTTCCGTATTTTGAATTCTTGATATTTCCGTCGATACCGATATTTTTATCCTTAATTATACTATACCATCATAAAAAAATTACATCTTTTCCACTACTTTTCTATTGAAACTTTAAAAAAAAAATAAAAAAGTCGGATAGCTCGCTACTATTCTCTTTTTTTCTTTTTCTTTTTTTGTCATATTAGTCCAATCATGCAATTTTTCTTATGAATTTGGTAAAATTAGACATACACAAACCAATTAAAAATGAAACAAAATAAAATAAAATATTTTTTTAAATGAATTTACGTCAGATTCATCAAATTTATTTGTTGGTCAAAATCCATAACTGAACTAAAGTGAGAGAAACCAATAGTTTAAAAGGGTAATGTGAAACTTTTTATAGTTTGAGAGATGAAGTGTAAATTAAACATGTAACAGTTATGGATCTAAATAGATATTATAACCCTTAAAATTATATTTTCATGGTAGAAACTCAATAACCTAAATAACATTAGACCTTAACATTCCTCATTAGCAACAGAAAATTCAAATCCAACCTGACAATGGATTACATCAGAAGCACTCTTATCAATTATGTCCCTACTTGGCCATATAAAAACATGTACGTATGTATATATATATATAGCATCCTCTACACTTTACACATCAGCACATTTCTATTTTATGTTGAAAGTATATTCCTAACATAATATTATTATTATTATTATGTTAGGAATATATTTTCAACATAAAATAGAAATGTGCTGACGTGTAAAGTGTAGAGGATGCTATATCATATAGTGATTTAAAACTAAAATTCTAGTTAGGCAATTAACAACCTTTAACAATTATCACATCAATAGGTATCTAATATAAGTTAAAACTATGTTCTTAGCAAATCAAAACTATACATTTAATTCAATTTATGACATCCAACAAAATATCAATGGTTTCATATGGGTTGTTGGATTAAACCAACTGTTAAAAAAAATGGTAAAAACAAAAGTGCAACACACGATTTAACGAGGTTCACCAAATAATTCTGGCTATATCATCAGTGCTCTGTTTTCAGAGCCTATGCTATTATATTATTAATGGAGAAAAGTTTGTACAAAACAGTCGAACAAGTATACAGAAAGTAAACCTTGAAGTAAACATCTAGAAAATCCCAATACACCCAAATCTCTATAACACAACTAAGAAATCACGAAGATTTCTATACAAAGATAAGAAAACATAAATAGAAGAAGAAGATACACACGAAGTACCCTAAATCGCCTCTATGCCTCTATCTCTATCCTAAAACGTAGATTGATTGCTACAATAAGAGAATATAACAAATATATATGACTTGTCGAAGTAGGTTTAAGAGGCGGTGAATAAAAATAGTGTCGTGTTGACAATGCGCTTGGACCAACAGAAGCAGGCTTAAACATATAATAATCCAATAAGCAAAAAGACATTACCGAGTAAATAAAATGGTGAACCTGCAAAAGACAAACTTACAAGAGAAAAATATAAGATTTAAGTATTAATAACTCAACAATTCTCCTTCTAATCCTTAAGGATTAGGCAAAAAGATTAACAAATATAGCATAAACTCTATATAACATCATCACACAGAATAAATAATAAAATAAATAATGAACAGATCAATTTGCTCCAATTCGATGCAAACCCTTGCAAGTGTTAAACTTGCCAACATGTAGTAACTTAGTTCCCATTTCAAAAGGATTAAACTCTATAGGAATCTTGTCTATTTTAAAAACATTATTAGCTATAAGATCTCTAATAAAATGATATTTAACTTAACTATGCTTAGATCTTTTATGAAAAACATGATTTTTACAGAGATGGATAGCACTCTGGCTATCTGAGAATAAAACAACTTTTTGTTTGAGAACTTTAAGTTCTTCATGCAATCATTTTAACCATATTGCTTCTTTAGCAGTTTTTGTTGCTGCCATATATTCAACTTCTGTGGTTGACAAAGCAACTACAGACTGAAGATGAGATCTCCAACTTATAAAGTTCCCACACAAAGTAAAAACATAGATAGATACTGACATCCTCTTATCTCTATCACTAGCACAGTTAGAATCAACAAAACCTAATAATTCAACCTCCTTTTTACTCATTTTATTAATCAAACCCTCTAGTTCAGTACTTTTAAGATATCTAAACAGCCATTTCATGGCTTCCCAGTGCATCCTTCCAAGATTAGCCATTAATCTACTAAGTACACTTATTCCAAAAGCTAAATCTACTATAGTACAGATCATAGTGTACATTAGTGAACCTATAGCACTAGAGTATGGAACATAAATCATATCTTCTCTTTAAGACTCAGTAAAAGGACATTTTTCACTAGACAACTTAAAATGAGGACCTAAAAGAACATAAGCCACTCTAGAAGTTTCCATAGAGAGCTTAGAAACAATTTTTTTGATGTAAGAAGATCGTGACATACTCATCTCTCACTTAGTTCTATTTCTTGAAATAGTGATGCCTAAGATTTTCTTAGCATTTCCTAAGTCTTTCATGTCAAATTCAGACTTAAGTAATTCTTTGACACCCTGAATAACAGAAGAATTAGGACATGCTATAAGCATATCATCTACATAGAGTAGAAGATATACAACTTTATTTGTCTTAAGATCTTTAAAATACAAACATGTATCATATTGACTTCTAAAAAAATCAACACTCGTAACAAAAGAGTCAAATCTTTTGTACCATTGCTTAAAGGATTGTTTAAAACCATACAGAAACTTCTTGAGTAAACAAACCAGTTCTAAACCCTTCTGCTTAGTCTTAAATCCCTCAGGTTGTCTCATATCAATAGTTTCCTCTAAATCTCCATGCAGAAAAGTTGTCTTGACATCTAACTGTTCTAACTCCCAATCAAACTAAGTGACTAAGGCTAAAACAATCCTAATTGTTGTATATTTTACTATAGAAGAAAATATCTCATTATAATATACTCATTCTACTTGAGTAAAACCTTTGGCTACCAACCTAGCTTTAAACTTAAAAGAATCCGATGCAAATATACATTTCTTAACTTTATAGACCCACTTACAATCTACAATTCTCTGATTTGGTGGAGGCTTAACTAAAACCCAAGTTTTATTAAGACTAAGAGAGTTCATTTCTTCAAGCATAACCTTTTTCCACTTAGCAGATTGCTTAGACTTTATGACTTCTAAATAAGTTTTGGGTTCATTTTCTGCTAAATCTTGAAAAGTTACAAAAGCATAAGCCATGTAATCAACAAAAGCATATTTCTTATTATGCTTGACTTGTTTTTTTGCTCTATCCCTAGTAAGAAGATATCTTGGGGAAGATAAGAGTTTAGACTTAGGAGATTGACTTTCACTAGGTTCACTATTAGTTTCCTCACTATACTGAATTTCTAACTGATTTTGATCTGGTTCAATTATAATGGGTTCAGTGTCAACTATAGTAGTACTGAATTCATCATTTTCCACTTTAGTATCTAATTCTATCTCTCTAATCTGCTTATCTCTGCCAGCATCTTTAATCTTAGGTTCTTTTAACTTACAAGGCATACTAGACTCATAAAAATGACATCTTTACTGATTATGACTCTAAAACCCTGTCCATATCTCACTCACAACCTATAACCTTTGGTTCCTAGAGGATATCCTAGAAATGCACACTTAATACTTCTAGGTTCTAACTTACCCTCTAAGTGATGTGCATAAGCAGTACATCCAAAAATCCTAAGCTTATTATAATCTAGTACCCTACCAGACCATATTGTTCAGGTGTTTTAAAATCTAGAGCAGTAGAAGGTGGAAGATTTATTAAATAAGCAATTGTCATAATTGCTTCATCCCAAAACAAAGAAGGCATGTCAGAAGAAACAAGCATGCATCTAACTTTTTCAAGCAAAGTTCTATTCATACGTTCAGCTATACCATTCTATTGAGCTGTGTGCCTTACTGTTCTATGTCTATCCATGCCAACAAATTTATAGAAATTATCAAACTCTGTATAACAAAATTCCAAACCATTATCAATTCTCAGAATTTTAACATATTTATTCGTTTTATTCTCAACAAGCAATTTCCACTCTTTAAATTTATCAAAAGCTTCATTTTTAGCTCTTAACAAATAAATCCACACTTTTATAGAGAAATCATCAATAATAGATAATAAAAAATACATTTTACCAGACTGAGTTTGAGTCTTTGCTGGACCCCATAAATTAGCATGCTCATATTCTGAAATAGACTTAGCTTTATTATTATTACTACTTAGATTATGTTGTTTATCAAACACACAGTTTTCACAGAAATCCAGCTTACTAATTTTATCCTTACCAAACATTTCCATTTTATCAAGGTAATACAACCTTTTTTCACTAATATGTCCAAGTTTTTCATGCCATAATGCAGTTTTATCAGAAAATGAAGCAGTAGATGAATTACTGGAATTAATATAAGTTTCGCCAAATAAAACATATAAGCCATTTTTGCTAACCCCTTTCATTACAACAAGAGATCCTTTAACAATTTTCATTATACCATTTTTTGTTTTACAAGACAATCCAGATTCATTTTCAATTCAGGTACATGTCTTGTTTTAGTCAATGTTGCAACATATCCATCAATCATTTGTAAAGTAACATTACTAAAACCAACAATATCACAAGACAGATTATTACCAAGTAAAACTTTACCAAAATCAACTTTAGTATAAGATTGAAAGGCATTGGTATTAGGACACATGTGAAAAGAAAAACCAGAATCAAGAACCCATTTATTAGTATTTATAGAAAAGGAGACAAGTAAAACTTCACCACTATCAACATCAGTAGAGACAATAGATAATCCACCATTTTCCTGATTACTACTGTGACCTTTTTCTTTTTCATCTTTCTTTCTCTTAAAATAGTCTTTTATGTAATGTCCTTGCTTTCTACAGTAATAGCATTTTCTGTTGCTAAACTTAGACTTAAGTATTGAGTTACTACTTGACTTAGGTCTGTTATTATTATTAAAAAAAATTAAAGTTTTTAATAGGTTGTCTACCTTTAATACTTAGACTTTCATTTTTATGTTTAGATTTTAATTCAAGATCCTTAGCTCTAAGAGCATTAATTACACTATCAACAGTCAATGTATCCTTACCATACTTAATAGCATTTTTTACATCTTTGTATATATTAGGCAATGAATTCAATAATATAACAACACATTTTTCATCAGAAAAGATTTCACAACAATTTGAAAGATTCATAATCAAATGATTAAACATATCAATATTAAAATCTTAATCTTTTCTAATATCCATAAGAAAACCAAAAAATTATTCAAGCAATAAGATTATATCAGGAAGAGATTTTATTAAATATAAATATCTAACATAGTCCACATTTCAGTAGTAATTTTAATACCTTCAACATTTCTCAACACAGTTTCAAATAAATATAAAATAATAGTGCTAAGAGCTACCTCATCCATTTCCGTCTGTTTATCTTCAAAAGTACCAGAAGCATACGTACCATCAATTGCTTTAGCCATCCGCAACTAAACCAAAGTGGCTCTAATTTTCTTTCTCCAAAGAAAGAAATCTCATTTTCTATCAAAAACTTAGGAAAAGAAACAAAAAATAACCAATATATATATATAAAAGAAAATCAACCATATCAAGAGGAATAAACAATTAGAATAAAAAGAGCAAAAAACACACTAAGTGATCAATTTAGAAAAAGAAGTTTATCTTACAGTCTTTCGTTATTGTTACCCTAAGACCCTCCTGGATTTGGTAAAGTCTAGGTTACTGCAAACCGGAAAAGATCTAGACATTTCTAAACCCGAAAAATTAATTTCCTTAAAAAATGAAAAACCCTAAGAAATTCTCTAAGATTCGCAGAAAACCTTAAAGATTGTGCCTAAAAATGGTTGTCCTAGGTTATTCGACACACGAAATAGAAAACGTAAGATCTGAGAACAGATCTTCACACAGTAAAACACAAAGATTTGTAAAATCTTTTATGGATATGCACATATAAAGATCTATGTGGAGCCTTCTCAAATTTTGCAAAAAAATAAAAATAAAATAAACATAAAAAATAAAGTAGACGCCATAGAGAGGCTTCTACCACACAGAATTACCAAGAACCACATCTAGATTCTAGAAAACCCTAAAGCTTTGATAGAAATTGTTAAAGATAAACCGTAAAAATAAAGTGCAACACACAATTTAATGAGGTTCACTAGATAATTTTGGTTACGTCCTTAGTGCTCTGTATCTAGAGCCTATGCTATATTTATTATTAATGGAGAAAAATTTGTACAAAATGATCGAACAAGTCTATAGAAAGTAAACCTTGAAGTAAACACCCAAAAAACCCCAATACACCCAAACCTCTATAACAAAACTAAGAAATCACGAAGATTTCTACAAAAGACCAGAAAACAGAGGTAGAAAAAGAAGATATACACGAAGAACATGAAGAACCCTAAATCGCCTATTTGCCTCTCTCTTTCCTCCCTAAAAAGTAGACTGACTGCTACAGTAAGAGAGTATAACAAATAAATATGACTTGTCGAAGTAGGGTTAAGAGCGGTGAGTAAAAACAGTGTTGTGTTGACAATGGGCTTAGACCAGTAGAAGCAAACTTAAACATATAATAATCTAATAAGCAAATCGATATCACCCAATGAATAAAACAATGAACCTGCAAGAGACAAACTTACAAGAGAAAAAGATAAGCTTTAAGGATTAATAACTCAACACCAAGAACTTGAATAATTTTCCTTTTTCAAAATAAAACATTTTTGGTGAAGGGAGATGGCTATACTGATTCGCAATATATTGAAACTTAATAAAATTAGAATACTGTGATGTGTTCAAGACTATACCAAGCCATCTGCCAGCATACTCAACAACAGAAGATGAAGATATAGTTAAACCCATATTAAATCAATTTCATAGTTTAAACATCAATACTTTTTTTTTTTATCGGCTATTGAATCACATAAATGATTTATGTTTAAAAATGCAGTAATACTCTAATGCGGGCTAGTGAAATAGTAAAATCATTTTTGTGCAAAGTGAAATCTACATGAACTCAATAGGTTAGTGGAATGGTAAAGCCATATTGGAACAAAGTAAATCCTACATGAAGTCTAAAAGAAGATACGAGACCAAGTTATTCCATTCTTTTTTGTTGGATAAGAATATTTCAAGGCATCGCTAAGAATAGAAAGCTGTAGGCCTTCAAGCAGGGAAAGTCGCTGAAATGCCACAATGTGATAGGCTTTGACAATTGGGATTCGAAACAAACCCCCTAAAAAATATTGGAAAAAAAAAAGAAAAAAGAATAGGTTAGTTACCCAAAAGAGGAGGTCCATCTCACTGTTTTTGACAGTGAGAGAGAGCATTTAAACCAAAAGTCCAATAAAATACATTTTAAATATAAATTTTTTTACAATACAATTAGATATACCCAAGGATGAAAAAATTGAAAATTTCGGCAAAATTTTGCCGAAATTTCAGTTTTTTCAACATACCAAAAAAAATTCCATCCCAAAATAAAGGGTGAAATTTCCATAATTTCCGTCGAAATTTTTGATATTTCGCCGATATTTCTCTGATATTTCCATGGTAATTGCTTCACAAATTGGTCAAAATTTCCATAATTTCCATGGAAATTTATGATATTTCTTCGATATTTCTGTCAAAATTTCCATGGTAATTGCTTCACAAACTAGTCAAAATTTCCATAATTTCCATGGAAATTTTTAGGAAAATTTAGATTATTAAAATTTAAAAATATGATATATTTTTATAAATATTTAAGTATTTTTTAAATTATAATTATTTATTGATGGTATATTTTAAGTTAAAATATAATTAGGCGAATTGGAATTTAAAATCAAAATTGAAACAATTAAAAAAAATGTAAAACAATTATTACAATTTTAAAATAAAAAAATAGTTATAATTAAAAAAAAAGATTATTTTAGCTTAAATTTTCAACAAGTTAAAAAAATTATTTGATTGAAAGTTTAAAACTCACATCATCTAATCATATAACTTATCAAATTTATCACGTAAATTATCTACAATTATAAAATTGTATTATTTTTATATTTTTTATATTGTAATCATTTTTTCTACCAATATAATTGCTCACGTGAAAGAATCAAACATCCATCATTTAGTCTTTAATAGAAAAACAATGATCCTTATTTCACAACAAGAAGATGAATTTTTTTCTATAAATTTTGGATCAATGAGGATTGAAGGTGACTATAACCCTTATTTCATGGATGGTTATGAAATGTAATCAAGTAATAACTAATGGATACATTCTCAAACTTAACCCTCAGGGGCTAGTAGTTATGAACAAAATCAATCAACGTCATATCCATATCATGACTATTAGCAAAGACAATCACATGAAATATTAAATCCATATGGTTGGCATGTTAACAATTACATACAAAATTATCAAGGAGACGTGCCTTTTGATCAATATTTTTCTCAATACACAACTAGAAATGAAGATGAGAAATAGAGTGAAAATTTTCAACCACCAAGAAATTTTATGTGGTATTGACTTATATTTAAGTAATCATGTACTTGTATTATTATACTGATTAATGATTAATAACATTTTTGTTCTTATCAGTGAGTAATATAAACATCTTAATTATAATAAATATGATTTCCACTCAAAAAAATTTCAATATTTATAGTTAAATTGATAAAGTATCTAATAAATAAGCATATCCTGAAATTTTATCAAAAATTTCCATATTTTTCTATAAATTTCTACCATTTTTTTCATTTTTTTATTGATATAAATATTCTGTCGATATTTCTATCGATATTTTTGTATTTTAAATATTCGATATTTTCGTCGATACCGGTATTTTCATCTTTGAATATACTATCTGACCAAAAACAATATTATTTAAATATTAATAATATTATTTTATTTATAAAGTTTGCAAAATTAAAGTCACATATATTTAAAAGACGGCCACAGAACCCAGAGCCTTTCAATCTGTTTAATCCATTCTCTCTTTTCTCCTCGTCTACCCGACCATAAAATCGCCGATCCACCAAACCATTTTTTTTCCTTTTATGCGCCTGAAAACCACGGACCAATAGTCTATCTGCAATTATAACCCACGCGCTCCTATTGGGTCCTTTGTAAATAAAAATCCTCTTTTTACCTAAGGGTAAACTTTGTCTGCTTCTACTTATGACTCCTCTGATTTTCAGAGCAGTCCAAAAGGTACTATTTTTTCACTTATTTATTTTACTCTGTTGTAATTCTCGTGATATTGTATATTATTGTTTCCCGAGATGATACAAAACATAGAGGTTGTAAAGATTTTCTTTTTTATTTATGATTTGTTTTGTGAGAGAGAGAATTCAATTTCCAGATCTCGGAACAGGAAAAAAAAAAAAAAAGAAAAAAGAAAAAAAGATAAGAACAAAAATTCAGGTGGGTGGATGAGAGAGAGAAGATGGTATTAAAAAGTTTTTGAAGTTCAGCGATGAAAAAGAAAGCAGGTAATAATATTAATCCTGATCTTTAAAGGAAAAAAAACCTACTTCTTTGTTTCTTACTCTGTTGCATGGAAAGCTTTACTGATTCATTCAAACACTGCAAAAGTTTTCTGAGTGGAAAAAGGAAGAAAGAGAGCAAAAAGGAGATTCCAAAATTGGTAATCTGATGCTGTTTGATTGGGTTTTCTATTAGACAGTGATTATGTATTTTGCTCTGAGAGTGTCTTACAATAATAAATATTGAAGAAGAAGATTAGGTAGTTGTTGTTGTTGGGGCTGTTCCATTTCTGGGTTTTGTTGTAATCAGAAGCCTGGACTGAAAGACTGAAGCTTTTTTCAAATCTGGGTCTCACTTGGAAGACGAATAGTATTCTTAAAAAGCTTTAAAAGCGATAGATTTTGGCGAAAGGAAGGATCTTGGATTGTAAAAAGAATTGGATTTTTGCTTTCGTTGCGACATTTGTTATATTCCTTAGATTTTTAAGTTGCGTCTAACAAATGGTAAAAAAAAATTAAAAAAAAAAAGAAGAAGATAATTTTAGTAATTCTTACAAAATATGTAATTGTATTTGTTTTAACTTATTGTGGATCTTTGTTTGGTGGGTTACTCACAGCATTTACTGAAGCAGAATCAAATTGAAAAAAGAAAAAAAGAAAAGAAAAAAAAGCAGTGTTGTTGAAGATCTTCATCATCATCATCATTATGAAATAGAAGTAAAAGGCTTTTTCGTTACTGTTATTGTTGCTGTCAAAGAACAACTACTTTTTTATTTTATTTTATTGAAATCGCAAATTTTGCATTGAAGTAAAAGCCTCTGTGAGATGAAAGAAGCAGAGAAGAGCTTGGATCCTCAGCTATGGCACGCATGTGCAGGAGGGATGGTCCATATGCCTACGGTGAACTCCAAAGTCTTCTACTTCCCTCAAGGCCACGCCGAGCACGCTCAGGCAAACGTCGATTTCTCCTCCTCCATCTCCATGAGGATTCCGGCACTCATTCTCTGCCGTGTCGCCGCCGTGAAGTTCATGGCGGACCCTGAATCCGACGAAGTCTTTTCCAAGCTTAAACTGCTTCCTCTGCGAAACAACGACCTCGACTCCGAATTCGACGATGGGGTTCTGGGTTCCGATGGGTCCGAAAACCCCGAAAAACCCGCTTCTTTCGCGAAGACTCTGACTCAATCCGACGCCAACAATGGTGGGGGCTTCTCTGTTCCCAGGTACTGTGCGGAGACGATCTTCCCTCGTCTCGATTACTCGGCGGACCCTCCCGTTCAGACCGTCATAGCCAAAGACGTTCACGGCGAAGTCTGGAAGTTCAGGCACATTTACAGAGGAACACCTCGCCGCCACTTGTTGACCACTGGCTGGAGCACTTTCGTTAACCAGAAGAAGCTCGTCGCCGGCGATTCCATCGTCTTCCTCAGGGCCGACAATGGCGATCTCTGCGTCGGGATTCGAAGAGCCAAGAGAGGAATCGGCGGTGGTGGTTTGCCGGAATCGCTTTCCGGTTGGAATCATGGAAGCTGCGTTTCGGCAGCTTACGGTGGATTGTCCATGTTTCTGAGGGAAGAGGAGAAGAAGGTGGTGATGAGAAATGGGTTTGGGAATTTAACATGTCCCGGAGGCAGAGTGAGGCCTGAAGCTGTTATCGAAGCTGCGGCTATGGCGGCGAATGGGCAGCCATTCGAGGTTGTTTATTATCCGAGAGCAAGCTCGCCGGAGTTCTGCGTTAAGGCCTCGGCTGTTAGAGCGGCAATGAGGATCCAGTGGTGCTCTGGGATGAGGTTCAAGATGGCATTTGAAACTGAGGATTCCTCTCGGATTAGCTGGTTTATGGGAACCATTACTTCTGTTCAGGTTGCCGATCCAATCCGCTGGCCCAATTCTCCATGGCGGCTTCTTCAGGTGGTTGTCTCTTTGTTTTTATCAATTTATATGTATTTCTCTTTGATTTTGTTGTATATTTTAGATTTGATTTGATTTTCTTCTGCATGTGTTAGATACAGTTAGTGTGTTTGGCTCATTTTTAGCACTTTTAGTTGCCTCTTAAACATGCCAAATAAAAGATGCTGTTCTTTAGAAGAGAACCTCATTGTTCAGTTTTGGCTGCAAACTATCTGCTTTTGAATGATTTTCATTTCCTGTATCTTGTTTTGATCTGTATTTATTTGATTCCAGGTTAAGTTGTATGCCAGTCTTTTGATTTCCCTATTTCTGATATAACATTGGCTGTGATTGTGGTCTGGAATGCTGAGTCCTGTTGCTGTTTTGAGTTGGTATCTGGCAACTTTTTAAATGCTGAAATTTTGCCTTATTTGGGAAGTTCAAACTCGTTGCGCAGGCTATGTTCTTCAAGAAAAGTACTTTATTTCTAGTTTTCAAGGGTAATAGTACGAATTTTCTTGCAAATATGGAGATATCTCCCTGTTGATTGTTAAGTGCAAGTGTTTAGATAATTTTTTTGGTAAATAAGTGTTTAGATGATTGTTTAGAAAAGATGTTGGCAAATTTAATCCCCTTTTTGCATCACCTTCTGCTTAAATCTGATTAAAAGCCGCTCTAATGCAGGTGACATGGGATGAGCCAGACTTGCTACAAAACGTGAAGTGTGTCAGCCCATGGTTGATTGAATTGGTATCTAACATGCCCATTCTCCACTTGTCATCTCTTTCACCGCCGCAAAAGAAGTTGCGGATCCTGCAACACCCAGACTTTACTCTCGATGGCCAATTCACAGTGCCATCGTTTTTAGGCAACCCCCTTGGGCCCAGCAGCCCCTTTTGTTGTCTACCCGATAACACTCCTGCAGGCATACAGGGAGCCAGGCATACCCAATTTGGAATATCTTTATCACATCTCCACCTTAACCACAAGCTGCAGTCGGGGCTGTTTTCTTCTGGTTTCCAGCAGTTCAATCAACATTCTAGAATTTGTAACGGTTTCATGACAGGCCACACAGATAGCAATGATAGCTTATCTTGTTTGCTAACAATGGGGAATTCTAGTCCGAAATTGGAGAAGTCAGATAATGTAAAGAAACACAAGTTTTTACTCTTTGGTCAACCTATACTCACCGAGCAGCAAATCTCTCGTGCCAATTCCAGTGAGACAGTCTCGCAGGTTCTTAATGGGAAAAATTCAACAGATGAGAATTCAGAAAGAGCAAAGTTTCTTTCTGATGGCTCGGTATCCACACTTGAGCAGCAGGTTTCGTCAGAAAAGTCATCAAGTCCAGGGATTTCACGGAATCAAGGTTCACAAGCTGCTGAGTTTGGACTAGATACTGGTCACTGCAAGGTATTCATGGAGTCGGAGGATGTGGGGAGGACTCTTGACCTCTCGGTTCTGGGCTCTTATGAAGAGCTATATATGAGGTTGGCCAACATGTTTGGAATAGAAAGATCAGAGATGCTGAGCCACGTGCTTTACCGTGATGCAACCGGTGCTCTTAGACAAACAGGAGATGAACCGTTCAGGTATAGCTTATGAATACTTCATTATCATTTGTTCAATCTGTGGATATTATCAATGTGGTTTTGTTAAATCTACATGACATGTTGCTTGTATTTCAATTTAATTTAGTCTCAATGGCTTAAAATTTAAAGCAATTTTCTTGTGTTTCTCTTGTTTTCGTTGCAGCGATTTCATGAAAACAGCAAAAAGGCTGACGATTTTAACAGATTCAGGCAGCAACAATATTGGAAGGTAAGGGATAAATTGGGATAAATCAACTTCGATGACTGGATGCCTGACTTGTATTTACCAATGTGAATTCGATTGTTCATAAGTTGAAAAAATTGTTTTGCAGGACATGGGTCACAGGGATTCGGAATGCTGAAAATGGACTAGGTGCATCAAGTAAGACTGGTCCTTTGAGCATATTTGCTTAGTCTTTATGTGGCATTTGAGGCTAGATGTTGAGAATAATTAATTATTGTAAGAAGGATTTAATTTAACCTGATTAAACTCAAAAAGTCTCTTATCCTTGGTGTTTGATTTGGTATGTTTTTCTCCTTTTTGGGTGTTTCTGGTGTAAGTGTATTATATGTTCAAATGAATATTGTTGCTTAATATTATGATGAACTTTTCATTTTCAATGCTTGTCCGACATAAATTAGTCTCTGAAATTTGTTCATCTTTTTCATCATCAATTCATATTTTTGCTATGCGGTTGAGAAAAGAAGGGAAGCTGGTGGTGATATTTATGAATTAGTTAAGAACCTCACAACCAGTGTGGATCTTGTAGATCAAATTGCATAAAACATGTGAACGCCATGTTGGTTGCTTCATATATTATGAATGATAAATGCTGTTTGGCAAATTGTTTAGCCTGGGTTGCATTGGTAAAAGGCCTGAATATAAAAATCATCATAAGAATTTTTTATTGGGACCTCAAACCAATAATCTGGAAGTTGTCAGTCATCTAAAACTATTTTCAGAACTCCATGCTAGATTGGCTTGCACAACTTAAAAAAAGATTGAAACAGAAAATAGACGTGTAACTAATCTAAATCAGCTTTACCAATAAAAACTAAATACACAAAAATAAAAAATAAAATACATAAAAATTGGAAGGACCTCTAAAGAGCTTCACTCTTTATTGTTGACCATGGTTGGAAACTTGGAATAGTTTTATGGGATCCAATTTTCTCAAAGGTTAAAAGCCTTTGGCTTTATGAATTGACATTTAGTTGTTTGACTTCACTCAGTTGGCCTTTGTTGATGTTAGATGTCAATTAATTAGACACATGTTGTACCTCCTCTCATTCTGTTTATTCCAAGAGTCTAATATCTTTTTGTACACCAAAAAAATATAATAAAATACTTTACAACAAAAGAGGACCAAATATTAAAATTAAAATTAAATAAAAGGGATTTTTGCCTTTTGTCCTAAAAACATAGTAGGATATACCAAGGAAAAGGAAGTGATGGGTCGTCCATTCACAGCTTGAATAGAAATTTTCAGACTTTGATGTCTTTATTCCATGGAATTTACGAACATAAGAAACTATTTGACAAATTAGTATATCTTATTCAACCTTGACTTGTGCTTTAAAATATATATATATATATATATATATTTTTTTTTTTTTTTCCAATAAAGGCCCACAAGGTACAAGGAAAAATCTGGGTATTTAAAAAAAAAAAAAAAACTTTTTAATTATTTAACCAAATCGAAACGTCTTTATCATCTAACCCATTTGGCCAAAAGTATCAATCTACTGAATACTAATTTTATTTTAATAAAAGTAATTCATTTTATCTCAGCTTACTTTAATTTATATAAATTTAAACAATTTACCTAATAAAATTGGGAAAAAAATTCACAAGCTGTGAATTCGCAATTTGACAAATGGAGATGTGTAATTCTCTTGAGTTTTAATATAAGTTATAAAATATGGAGGTGGGCTAGTCCTGAGACTGAAAACTTGGGATCTGTGATCCCGGAAAACATGAACCTGGGCTGACTGTTCCGGCATTTTGACAGCCAAGCTGGGTCTGGTCGTCCCTGGTTCCTAGTTTTTTAATAATTATTTTATTAAATTTTTTTATTGAACCAAAGCAACACACACGTGGGATGGGACCCATGACAGGTATTGATTAGATCAATGTGCACGTGCGGTCTAACACTCGTGTCGCCGTTTTGGTGGCCGGGCCTTTGCTTGGGTGGTGGTGGATTTGACTCCACCACCTTTTTTGTTTACTTAATTTTCATTTATTTATTTATTAATTTTCCACTGAATTCAATGCTTATCGGCACCGAATTTGCCAATTCCTAAAACCTCAATTTCTTCATCATCCAAACTCTTTGAATTACTACTCCCCTCCTTTTGCTTTATTAAAACTTAAAAAATAAAAAAATAAAAAACACACGCATGAAATTCTTGTGTTTCTATCTCCTATTTTCTATTTAATTTTTGCTAAAAAAGAATTAGGAGATAAAAATAGTGCCTATCTTTTAAAAAATTAATACAAGCATTGAAAAGCTATAGATTAATTCAATGTATAAAACCCCATCTCATTATTCTCTATACAAAAAAAAAAAAAAAAATAACTCACAAGTCTTTATGAGTCAAAGATTTAGATTGTCCATTTATCATGTGATTTATATATATATATATGAATGAATCTTCAAAGTTGGTACAAATACAAGAATGGAAGAGGAAGTCAAGGAGTCAAAATGGTCAAAGGTTTTGAAGAAAGAGTCAAAGAAAGTAAATATTTGAGAAGAGAGAGATAAGTTAAACCATATTTTGGGGAGCATTCAATTGTTTCTGCTCCACAGTTTTCAGTTCAAATTTTCAATCCTTATACCAAGGGATCCGGGATTTTCACATTGGGATATCCATTTGTCTTCATTTATCCATTCACTTTCGTTTTTCCCATTTTGTTTAACATTTCAACAGTCAAATTATTGGGATGTTCCAATAAAATTTTAGCTATAAGCAAACTTGTAAAATGTTCTTAGTCTTCATATAATTTATTACTATATTTCGTTTTTTTTTTATTCACTGAGTTTTAAATTTATTGGTATTATTGCTTTATAAAAGGTATACATGGAAAAAAAATAACAACAATACTACCGATATCGACTTTTGCGCTAACTCTTTGCATACCAACTTTGTATTGAGTTAATTCATATTAAAAAAAAATGTATTGAGTTTCACTTATTCAATATAATTTCATATTACTTGTCATGTGAGTTGTTGAATAAAGTTGGTATTTATGGTATAACTTATAAAAGTAATTAATTTTTTTTAAGCTTTTTGTGGGTAAGCTAAACTTGTAAAATAGATTTAGCAAAAAACTATATACTTTCCAAATTTATTTTATTACTTCATAAATGAATTTTGCATGCATAGAGGTGGCAGTGGAAGTTCAAAAAAAGAGAATTAATTGGCGCTCAAAAATTTTAAATTGATATACTCGTAAATTTAGTGATATATACTCATCTACATAAAAAAGTAAACATAAAATTTCTTTTGATTTTTTTTTTGGTAAAATTAAAATTTCTCTTGATGTATGTCCAAAGTGGAAAATAGAAACAGTTCTATTTTGCCTGCCTGCGGCGACACTTTCTGGTAATAAGTTATCGTTTGGTTGGCAAAATTGTAATTTCAAAGTAGGGGACAGAGATTTGGCGACGTGGCAAGAATTTACCGGGTCGGACCCGCCCGCTAGCTGCGTGGTTTTAACGAACAGATTTTAGGAAGACAGCGCGGTTACTTGTGGCCGTAAAAGGCTACAATCAGGATATTTACGTGTACGGACATGATCTCATTTTTTGGTTTTCGTTTCGTACTCTCCGAGATACCATGCGTGCTTGATCTGTACCTGTGGAAAACGATAAGTTGGTTTTTTCACGATATATTGAAAATTATCGTCTCATTTATTTTTTCACTTGTCAAACAAAATTGACTTTTTAAGAAAGTAATATATAATAAATAATGTTAATTTTGAAGATAAATTTAATTTAAATTTATGATAAAACATTTATAATTTTTGTAAATATATATAATTATTATTATATTTTTAATTTAAAATATATTTTTTTTCAATAATAGCTGATTAAAAATATATTGGTAATTATATATTTCAGCAAAGCTGTAAATATATTATTATAAATTTAAAATGTTGAATTTAAATTAAATTAAAATTTAAAAATTATAGTTGAAATTAATTCTAATAAATAACCTACTAAAGTTAATATGAAAACATATTAAAAATAGCAAGTTTCTCCTTCAAGAATTAAGATTATTTTTTTGAAAATTTTATTCTTCAAGAAAAAGAAAGGAGAGAGAAATTTAGAATTTTGTTACAATTTTCCTATTTTTGTCTTAAAAAGTTCTTTTTCTTTACATAAAAGGATATATGTTTGTTGAATATATTCGTTATGTATTTTGTTAAATTTAAAATTGTTTGGGAAAATAATACATGACAGAATTACAAATGGTATGATTTTGTGGAGATGTAGCATTTGACGGTCACATCTCATTAATTTTCATTTTCCTCAAATTAATGAAAATTATAATGAATTGACAAACAAAACTTTGCTTGAGTTATGTAGTTTACTATTTAGGTGAGGCATTCTTTTATTATTTTAAATAGTGTAGAAAAAACTGTCAAGCTTTAATTCGAAAATTTATAATTTTCTTTTTTGGTCTATAGAAAATGATATATTCTCAGTGCGCTAAAGAGGTTGGTCCGAATCGTCCGATTGATGTTTAACACGACATGTTTTATTTCCAATTAAAATAATATAAGGAACCGAAAATAAATGAGTTTCACACATGAACTAAGAATTTTGGCTTAATTAAGTCATAGAATTTCCATGACAAATGGCATTGTAAAAGCCAGACAGGTGTCGGTGAAATAACCATAATCCAATCTGATTGGACCACTTAAAAAAATTAAATTTTGTGTAAAGGCAACGACATAATCAATGTTGAAAGAGCATAGTAGCTAGAAATGTTTAATCCTTAATTCCATTATGAATAGGAAGAAACTGGTTTGGTAATCCATCTTTTTCTCAACCCCCACTTCATTCCCTATGAATTTCCCATATCACACCATTATTCTTTTGCTAGGAAAAAGAAAAGGTTCTTTAATTATTCTTAGTCCCGTAAACTTCACTATGGACATTTTTGATCATTTTGGATTTGGAGCCACTAAAATTTACAAACGAGTAAACAAATCAAAAGGGAAATAAAAGACGAATTTAGGTGCTATAAATGAATATAATCATATCAAGTAAATGTGAAAAACTTTAATATGTAATTTCTTAGTAGAAACTTTAATATATGATTGGTATATGAATGATGTAGTATAAAGGATTATCCATAATCAAATATTCAATAATTATTATACAGTTCTATTGCACAATATTATTTATTGTTATAACTATTACATATAATACTTTTTCAATATATACATAAAGGCAATTAGAATTGGAAGCATCATAAGATTTCCAAACTCAAAACAAGAAACATTTTTTTTTTTCTTTAAAAAAGCTTCTAGAATTGTAGAATGTCTTAAAAGGAGAAAAATATAGCATTACTAAGCCCTAGTGCTACCGATAACTTTCAAAAAATTAAAAATAAACAACTTTGCAAGGTATGAATGTTGATTGCAGTGTGTTTTGAATAGGTTAAAAGGGGAATAAAAGGAGTCATGGTGGCCACCAATAATGGAGAAAACTCACCGCCTTATTAAGGTACATATCAACTTGTAGTACAAATATCAACGAGATAAACCCACAGAGAGAAGAAAAACAAGGGACAACAAAATACAAGATAAAGATTTGCAACGTATCTATTGGAGACACTTTGATCTTTTGAGTTCAATCAAGTGGCAATTGCCTAAAACTTTCTTTACTTGCCTAGCTAGTGTCAATAATCAAACTACATAATCATGGAAACATGAAAACCTTTTACTTTTAATTTTTTTTTTAAAGAGCTAAAATTAATCAAACTTGAGCATATGTGTTGTTTCAAATTTCAATATAATTATGATACCTAAGATATGTTCAACCTGTGGACAGCATTGCTATCTTGAATCTTGATTCCTGCTGCATTTTCCAAGATTCATGTTTTGTATTTTTCCCCTCCTTTATGGCAAACAAGCAGTAACTGCTTTACCCATGATAATAAATTGCCAAAAAAAAAAAAAAAACCACAGTAATACTTTCTAATTATTTTTTTTATCAAAAGTAATTCTTCATAAAACAAAAGAGAATTACAGGAAGGAGAAAATCCCATTAGTCTTAGTCTTAGCCTGTAGAAGCAGTTGAAGATCTAGAGGGACACTCTCAACACAAAAGGAATTAACAAAATTAAAACTAAAATCCTGCTGATTGGACAGACAAATTTTTGCAGTTTGGTTTGCCAGCTGATTAAAAAACCTCGCTCTCCATTCCAGTTTTCACAAGTTGGAGCTAAACCAATACTTTAGAAGAAGCATTTGATTACGAGTATGCCACATTCCTGGTTCGTCGTCTGAAAGAATTTGTTGAACTATCCCTTTTGCATCACTTACCCACACAATATTTGTCTAGTCTTGCTCCATCACAATTGAGGACGCCCAAACAAGGGCCCTTAGTTCTGCCATTTCAGGAGTCAGGTTGAGGAAAGCTTTGGCTGTAATCATCAGCACTTTACCAACATCATTTTTAACAATCATTGCCACCGCACTCTTTCCATCCTTAGTCGCTGCATCCACATTAATCATTAACCACTTGGCTTCTGGAGTAGTCCACGAATCTTCTTTCAGTTCCTCTTTTTTTTTTTTTATCGGCGTTTTCTTTAAATTGGTCCCCAAAAACTCTGCTGTAAGATCCTCAATTCTTCTGACAGTTTGAAGAATATTCACTATGCATTCAAAAAGCATTTTGTTTCTTGTTTCCCACACCACAAACAAAAGAGAAGATGAGAGTCTTTTCCTCCTGAACCAGATTATTATGCATGATTTTCCCGGAGTCAACCAGCACCCAGTTCACCAGATTAGCCATTGATCTAAAGTTGTCGGTACAAACATCCCATCTCAGACACATTTACTTGCAAATGCAATGCTCCTAATAAAAGGGCAGTTAGTGAAAAGATGCAAGACTGTTTCTTCTTCTCCCCCACACAGATTACACAATTTCTCCCCTCTCCCGAATTTAGACCAAAGCACCATAAAGGTGGGCAGAATATTTGAAAGTGCTCTCCACAAAAAAAAAAAAAAAAAAAAACTTGAATTGTTCATGGATATTGGAATTCCACAACCGGGTCCATATCTTCCCTGTTACCGGCATCTCTATTATCAGACCATAGCAGCTTCTAACTGTGAATTTGCCATTTTTACTCGCCATCCAAAGCAATTTATCTTCAAAATTCGTATGAGGCCAATCTATCTTTTTCACCTCATCCACCTGCTCTCCCTCGCAAATTTCATCAACAGCTCCTCATTCCATTCTCTACTTATTAACATTCTCAGTTCTCCCACCTTTTTTATTCCAAGTTCCCCACATTCGGAGTGAATGTCTTGCCATCAATCCATGGTATCCAAGGGTCCTTCCATGGGTTGATGGACCAGTCGTCAACTACCTTGAAACAAGCACCCTTAGTTATAAGCTCCCTAGCGCTAAGGATGCTTTTCTAGACCCAAGAATCCCCATGCTTAGCTTCACATTCAAAAAAAGACCCTGAATTAAGGTATTTAGCTTTGAATATAGCAACCCAAAGGCAATCTTCATTGCTTGCTATCTTCCAAGCCAGTTTAGCTAGCAAAGCCTAATTTTTATATTTGAATCGCTTAAATCCAAGGCCTCCACACTCCTTCGATTGGCAGAGATCCTCCCATGATTTGAGAGTAAGGAATCAATTCGAATTCCTCTTAGTACCCTACCAAAATCTTCGAACAATGCTATCCAGATTCTTGCAAATCCCTGAGGGTAGTCTAATTGTGGACATAGAGTACACGGGGATAGCTTGAGCCACAGCCTTGATCAGAGTTGCTTTCCCTGCCCGAGAAAGGAGTTGGCTCTGCCATCCCTCCACCCTCGCCTGAACTCTATCCTTGATCCGACTAAATTCCTTTGTCTTACCTTTCCCCATGATAAAGGAGTTTCCAAGATACATGGCTTTGTTTTTCAGTTCTTTGAAGCCGAGTCTCTCTCATCAACCTCTTGACCTCTGGTTTTGTGTTCTTTGAGAAAAAAATGTGAGATTTCTCGAGGTTGGCTGCTTGGCCTGACCAAAGGCAGTAAAGCCTGAAATTATCCATAACAGTTTCAGCATTTTCCTTATCTGCCCTACATGCAATCAGTAAGTCATTCGCGTAGAAAAGGTGCGAAATTGCTGGGGCGTTTCTGCACACTTTTATTCCTTGTAGCTTCTGATCCTTTTCGAACATCCTTGTGAGGACAACAGAGCAGAGAATAAAAAGAAAAGAAGACAGGGGAACCTCCTGTCTCAGACCTCTAGTAGGGGTCACCTTGCCAGAGATACTCCCATTCAGGAGAATATTGAATTCCATTGAATTTAAGCAACTCTGAATCAAATTCCTAGCTTCAATCGAGAACCCCCAAGCTTCTAAAACTTCCTCAACAAAGCCCCATTCAATTCTGTACTACGCCTTTTTCATATCTACCTTTATGAGCATAAGCCCATTCCTTCCCTTATGTTTCTTGACCTTGTGGACCAGTTCATGAGCCAAAATGGTGTTCTCAGCGATCTAGCATCCCTCCACAAACGCCCCCTGATTGGGGGACACAATATTGGGGATGATCTTTCTCATCCTTGTGGCCACTATATTGGAAACAATTTAATAAACAATATTACAAAGGCTTATCAGTCTGAACTGGTTGAAGGTGGAAGCCCCCATAGTTTTCGGAATCAGAACAAAGAAAGTTTTGTTTATCTCCTTTATGATGCTGCTTGTTCTGAAACATTCTTGGACGAAGCTTAAAGTTTGCTGACCAACAATTTCCTAGTAGCTTCGGTAGAATATCCCTGGAAATCTATCTGGGCCCGGAGATTTTAAAGGGTGGAGACTCTGTATGGCTTCTCTGATTTCCTCCTCCTGAGGTATTCTCATCATATTCTCATTGTCCAAATCTATTACAAAGTTGGGAATTAAACCTTCCAATGACAGGGAAAGAGGGTTGCTACTTTCGAAAAGATCATTGAAATTCTTCACAAAGTGGGCCTCAATTTCTTCTTTTCCTTCCAGCCAGATATTTCCTTCTTTGATAGCCACAATTTGATTTTTCCTCCTCCTGATAATTGTGCTGGCATGAAAGAACTTGGTGTTGCGGCCCCCTTCCTTTAGCCACAGTTCCCTCGATTTCTGCTGATATATACTTTCCAGTCTGTTCTTCTGATTTTTGAGCTCTTCCTCTAATCTCATTGCTTGACTTTGAATGAAGTTATTACTGTTGTGCATTTCTGTCAATTCTCGTTCAATGGTTATAATTCGAACATATGCGTACCCAAAGTGAGCTTTGTTCCATCTGCGGAGGGCTTGTGAGGTTTTAGCAAGTCCTTTGATCATCTTTGGAGCTTCCCGACCCCATTGACGTCTCAAACCCAAAGCGTTTCTGATCACATCAAAGCCTGATTGGTCCTCTATCCATGCTTTAATGAAACGAAAAGGTCTGTTTTTGGACATTGTTTCTTCATCTGTATTGATCATGATGGGTATATGGTCTGATTCCAAGGTCAATAAGTGGTTCACCTTAGCTCTTTGGAATATAATCATCCAACTTGGACTAGCTAAGGCTCTATCCAACCTCTCCCGAATAAGTGCAATCCCTTGGTGTCTGTTTGTCCAAGTGAATTTCCTCCCCGTGAATCCCAAGTCGATAGTACCTGTTCTTTGCATAAAATCCGGAAGATGAAGACTCTCTAGATGACATGGACGGCCACCGGACTTCTCAGAGTCTTCCATAATATCATTTAAATCCCCTAGAACCAACCACGGTTCTCTGCAATTATTCACTAGGTCTTCAAGCATACTCCAGCAAGTGTTCTTCTCCTTGAGGTAAGGAGTTCCATGACATCCAAAAAGCCTCCATTTATTAATGCCCTCCGCACCTCGCACGTCACAGCACAAAATCCTGTGATTTTTACAGATACAATTGATTTTAACATCATCCATCCAAAGCAAGGCCAGGCCTCCAGCCATTCCATTTCTGTCAGTTATGAAAACGTTGTTGTAGCCAACCCTGCGTGCAATAGCTTCCATTCTACAAGATTTAACTTTGGTTTCCATTAGAAAGAGGCAATGGGGATTGTGTTTTTTTATGAGGGATTTTAGAGCCAGAAAGGTGTCTTTATTCCCCAAACCCTGCAGTTCCAAGAGATTATTTTTAGGGAAGAGGAGGGGCATGTTTTGGTACTCCTCCTCGGCCTTTAGAAAATCCGACGATAGTCCCTGAGCCAACCGAGACGTAGAGCTCTCAAGTTCCGAAATGGAGAGGCGAGCATTACTTCTTGCATCTTTCTTCCACGACCTCCTGTTGCCTCTGCAAACCGAGCTGTCTCTGTTGGGTTGGAAAAAATGAGATGTTTGGAAATTTGAATTGTCCCGCTCCCACTCGATGTTTCAAAGATCTAATTCTTGCAGATCATTAACCAGCTCTATCTCATTATCAATTATGGCCCCTTCTACCGGTCCTTCAATACTCTCCGTAAGCTTTCTTTTGAAGCCCACCCTTGGGCCCATATTTTGGTCTCTAGCTTTTGTTCTTGATGCATTTGTAATTCCAGCTAGGCCCAGCCCAAAGAAGGAAAGAAAGTATGGGTCCAACCCATCAAACTCCTTCCTCTTCAGGGCATTTGAGGATGAGATTATCGAGATAAGCTCATATGCCCATTAAGCCATTGAGCCCCCCATAATCCCTAGACTGTTGATTTGATCCTTCACCATTTCCTGCATCTCCTCATGCCCCATCAGTTCTTGCCATAAAAGAGTACGGTTTAGAGCCTCCATCTCTTTGTTGCTCTTCCAAACCCTTTGTATCTCCGAAGATGTTTCCATAGGCCTGCTGTCTGTAGCCTCCAACTTCTGACTTGTCCCCTTCTTTCTTGCAGTTTCATCAAAATGGGAGGGTTTTGAAAAGTGTGCCCTATTGTCCCCAGATTCTCGTGTCTTTTTGACCACCAATCGTCGGTCATCATCGTCGACCGGAGGATTCACGAACAGCAGACTTCCCTGGTTTTCCACTCTCAACCAAAGACCATAAAGTTTGGTTGAGATTCCGTTACTGGTGTTGATAGTTGCCAGATTTTCGAAGTTGCATTTTCCAGTCATGTGAGTGAGAAATCCACACTTATAGCAGAAGTCCGATAGCCGTTCAAACTTAAATTGAATCTAGTTATCCTCGTCTCCCTGGAAGAACCCAGCCGAAAGTGGTTTGTTGACTTCAACATCCACTCTGAACCTTAAATAACGATTAGCTACTTCTACGATTGATTGTTTCCTGATGTACCTTTCCAATTTTGCTTCCCACCATTCTTGCTGTGCTTTCGTGGATGAATACCGGAGGTAATCCATGCACCTGTATGGTCATTATTGTTGTTTCGAAGTTGATCTTAGAGAGAGCTTTGTCTGCAGGCCAGGATCAGATGTGATCCATTCAACGACCAGGGTCTGTTCTTGTAAATATATTCTATATCTTCTCGGCTTCCAAAGTTAAATTTGAAAGTGTCTCCTTCAAGTTTTTCAATTTGTACTATGTATTTTAGTTTCCAAGCCTTTGCTATGATTTCTGATACTGTGAATTTTCTGAGCATTTTCGTAGCCAATATTTTGCCTACTAGGACTCTTTCCGAACAAAGAAGGTTTTCTCCCTCTTTTGGTTCCAGAGTAAGAGAATGGAGGGAGTACTGGAGCGAATGTAAATTCTCCTGTTGCCTTTCCATCTCTGGTTGTTGTATCTGTTGGGAAACTGTAGAAAACTTAATGTTTCTAGGATTTAAAGGCGTCAGATTCGGCATTGAATACCAGATCGCCGTAGTTGTTTTAAAAACCAACAACGTTACATTGAATACCATATCGCCATAGTTGCTCTCAGCGAAAAGACTTAGCTTTCACTGCCATTGTCGGCCTCTTTCATTATGTGGATGTTACAAATATTGTTGTATTACTACAAACCTCTCTTTTAGTAAGGCATAGTGTCCTCAGCTTTTTTCTCTTTTTGACGCTCTCCTCTTCCTCTCTCATTAATTTTAATTTATTTCTCCACTCTCTCACTTTCTCAGCTCCCCCTATTTCTTTCCCCTTTTTCTCATGATTTCTATTCTCATTTTAATACTTTCTAATAATTGAAAAGTATTTTTTATTACGGAAAAATATTTATGGAAGATGAATATACATCCCTTTTTATTCACATACAAATGAAATTTACTATATATATTTTATAAATAAATGTAAAATAGAAGACTTATATATACCCGTTCCACAAGTTGTGTGTCATCGATAGGACTGGGTGTCAGACTGCTCAAGCTGGTTGAAGATTCTTCAGGAAGTATAAATCGAACATCCCTCCTGTCATTGGTTCCTAATAGGTAAGCGATTTCCGATATTTTTGGTTTTCTTTTTTTTCTGTAAATTTTATTTAAAATGTATATGTTACTTTTTTTTTTTGGGGTGAATAAATTGTATATGTTACTTATGATTTAAATGATTGTTATGCGTCTCACCTAGCTATAAGCTTAAAAATAAAAAAATACTAAACTATAAAAGAAAAAAAAAATTAAATTGAACTATTTCAAACAGTTTGCAGAATGAGGTTAATTTTGATAAAACATTTTTCATTTTGCCATTATATTATATAGTTATTCATCAATTTTTTTTTGATGAAATAGTTATTCATCATTCAGGTATGATAATCTCTCAAACACATACGAAAACAAAAACAAAAACATAAATGTTATCAAACGAGCCCCTTACCAAGATAATATCCCATTAGAAACTGCGTCTCTTGTACACATGCAAGAACAGAGCTAGTATCGTAGTGTATTTTCTTTTATACATTTTAATATATTGTTGCAAATATACGGTATGTATTATAGTGAAAAAGGATTTCAAATTGTCTAAAACTTTTGAGTTACTAGTCTTACCCTGAGGAAGGAGCAACCTAATGGACTATGAACCATTCTTTTTATTGATGGTACGAGAATCACTCCAAAGTGTAAACCAGAATAAGTGGTACACCCTCGACAAATTCCCTCATCAAATTGCATGAAATCATGTAGAAATCCCACTCTCTCTGTTACTGCGGAGAGACATACTTAGATTGCATGAACATGCAAGATGGATCAGATTGTGCTGGACGATACTGTGAAATTTGTGGCATCATATATTACAGAAACAAAAAACATTACATAGTTGATTGTTCACAATTTATCCCAAGTTTAGAATTACTAGTTCAACAAGTAAGCTATATTGGCATATTGAAAGACATAAATATGTCCAATTAACATTGAATAACTACAGAACATTTTGCTAGCTTAGACTTTGATAACGTCTCTTAAGATATAGAGCTTTCACCCTGCGCTAGTTGACATAGAGAAAATACGCCAATTTCCGATGCATTTTATTTGGTTTATAAACCTGTAAACAAAAAATATAAATTAACATGCAGCAGAAAAGTTCATAAAGGTTTTAATAATATAAATGTGTGAAGGTTAAGGACGACCAAAAAACTCTTAACAATCATAAAAACCACTTGCAATTCGAAATTAAACAACTGGAGGAAATAACATACGTAGGCTACATGATTATCAAGAGAAAGAATGAATAGCACAGGGTCAGAAGTTAGCTACTATTCTTTTAAGATCACAAGCAGATATCTTAACAACTGGCTTACAGCATGAATTAAACTGTAGACTTGCAATAGAAAGCCTCTAAACCGATCAAGTTTCAGCTACTCTTCTTGAAGGCTGCTCCACATATGTGAATTACATAAAGCAAAATGGACCTTGAGAAGTTGCCCAAGTATCCTCTCCTAAACCAAATCAGATGTTAAATCTATCGCATAAACAAAAATAACAAACTTTGAATCAATCTTTTCTTCTGGCAATATTTCAGCTACTCTCACAAATTCCTTCATTCCAAACAGTTTCGACATTCTCATGTCCTAATTCATCTATCAACATTTTTTTTATTACTTTCTTATCACTTGCTATAATCACTTTTATACATCTATCTTTCTTCTTACTTGCTATAATTTGGCGAAATTCATTAGATAAAATTGCATGATTGGATTAAAGGGATAAGAAAACAAAAGTTTGGAAAGCAATGTGAGAATTTATTTGGTTTGTGGGGGGAAAGTTCAAAATGTGTCAGATTGGGGTAAAGTGGTATGAACCCTAAATTTAATAATTCAAATATCAACCGGAAAGAATTTTTCATCTTATTAAAAAGCATTATTTAAACACAGTTTATACCATGAACAAGTATGAAACATTAGCACTCCAATTTTTATATCATCAACCAACAACATGAAATTTCAGACAGCCAGTGTTGCAGAATTAAACATTGAAACTTCACCCGCGAGTTCAACATGGTAATAAAACAGAGACACGCAAGAAGATCCCCCATCAGTTCAGATTCCCAAAATTCCAAAATTAACATAACTATTAGCATAAAAATAAAAAAGGCAACTACGGGAAAACCGAAACCAAAATTTCTCGCTTCGAGAAACCCAGAGCAACAACTCCCGAATTGATTAAATTTCAGCTTAATATGAAAAACAAAATAAAAATTCCCGAAGCAGAGGTAAAAGAATGAGGAAAACACACTGGTGGGAAAATCAGTTGTAGTAGAGCTCGAGGCCCATGCCGTCGTGGATTTCGTAGTCCTTGAGGGTGATATGATCTTTGTAGATGTTGTACCACTTCTGGATGCGGATCTTGTCGGCTCTGGTGCCTGTCTGAGCCGCCACGAGCTTCTTCAGGTCGCCTATGGTGTCGTCCTCGTTACACTTCACCCTTACCTTCTTCCCCAGCCGATCGTTTAGAACCACTTCAATCATTTTTCCTCTATTTTTCCTTCTCTCTCGCTTCTTGTTCAATCGCAAACCCTAAGCCCCAAATATCCAATATGACTATGTGTGTGTGTTTGTGTTTGGATCACGTATTTGTTACTTTCTACCTATTTCAATTTTGGAAACCGACAAGAAGTTACCAATTTCACAATATGACTTCAGGGCTTTTTTTTTCCTTCATAAAATGGGATAAAGTATTTTAGTAAATATATAAGAGTTAATATCATATAGACTTCTGTTGTTTATCTTTATTTTAATTTAGATTTGTAATTTAAGACATTTCAATATATCTCTTACAATTACTAATTTTTCATTAAATTTAATGGATTAAGGGTAATTTAGTAAATATATATCATAAGACGTAGATATTGAACACTTTGCAGAAGCATAGATAACTATGCAAAACTTCTTCAAAAACCCACATTTCCCTTCATCCTCTAGCAGGAGAATACTATAATAAAATTATTTCTAACGTCCCCTAATTTTGTGCTAGATAATACTTCTCTAATGAAAAAAAAATCACCCAAATAGAATAGTTGGACGAGAGTTTGGGAAAAGCAAGGAAAAGAAAAATTCTTCTTTTTTTTATGCATCGCAAAGTGGAAAACTAAGTTGAATTTGTTCATGTTTGATTCCTAAATTTATTTGTGTGTAGATCGATAGAAGGAGTTAAAGAAAAGGGTAAGTGAATCTAACTCAAATATACACACACACACACACACACACACACACACACGATTACACTATAAACCCCCGAAGTCGGGTTTATAGTGTTCCCAATAGGTCAATGCGCGTGGAGAAGTCAAAATTGCTGCATTTTGTCAGCAATCCCCCTCCTCCCTCTTGATTTCTTTTTCTTTCCAGCTTCTCCTCTCCCCTGCCTCCAACTGCAATTCGTCAGCGCTTTTCTCCCCTGCCTCCCCCAGCTCCGAAGTGGCATTCCTGGCTCCCTGGCTGAGTAGAAATAGAGCCTCCATCCCACTTACAAAGCCCCCGGAAATCCCCCATGCCTCCCCGCACTGTGCCCTAGCTTCCTTCTTCCCCATTTACACATCTCCATCCTTCCCAGCCTCCGTCCCTACGGTTGTGTTGACTATCCTCCACGATCGAGCCCCCCCGGCTGTGTCGTCCAACTCCTCAGCGATTGAGCCCTCCCGTATTTCACATGGTTGAGTCTCGAGCCCCCCCCCCCCCCNGCCCCCCCCCCCCCCCCCCGGCGATCGAGCCCCCTGGTTGTGTCCAGCCTCCTTCCTCGGTGCCTCCTCGATCTGGTGTCTATAAGCAAACTGTAGTGGCAATTTTTTTTTTTTCAGATTTGATTAAAAAATGTTTCAACAAATGCATCTATCAACAAATGTATCATTTGTATCAGATTTTTCAAGTTTGTATCAGATTTGTAGCTATCAAAAAATGTATCATTTAACATCTGAATCAGATTTGCATGATGTATGTTAGATGCAATTTTTTTTTTTCGATTTGATATTGGTGAATTGGTGAATTTGATGATTCCCATATGTTTTTAAATGATGATTCCCGAAGTCAGTAAGCAAACTATAGTTCAATGTTTTTCCCATATGTTTATGAATTGTGATGGTTTTATTGGTTGTTAAAAGTGCTCTTTATCAAGTAAATATAAATTGCTCGGTTTATGATGATTAATCCACTGGTAGATGATGGTTTTATTGGTTTTATTAGTTTAGTGATGAAATTCCTATTCGATGGAGATGTTGCATCCAACAGGTTATGCTGTTGTTTGAGTCCCACCCAGAGCCCATTGTGTAACATTTTTTATGCTGCTATTGTGAGTTTCTCATTTGGTTTCTAATAGGAATTTCATTATGTTTCAAAATTAAGGTATAATATGATCATAAATAATTAATTTACTTTCTCAAAGAAATGTTCAATTAAATCAAAATTAAGGTATAACATAAATGTTGAGAATATTACTTTTGTTTTTGTTTTCATTTGAGTGTTATTTTACTTGAGATCTAAGTACCCCATCTGTGTTGATATAGACTGGTAGTCTAAATGAGACACTCATATAACATGTGCATTTATTATGCTATTTAGTTGACCAACTAAGTTTGGCATAATTGCATTGCTGCAAATAGAGACTCAGTTTAGGGTAGAAAATGATAGAAAACAAAATATGTTTGATGTTAATATTGCCGTATGATTCTGCTTTGCAGCAATGTCGACATCCAGTGCACATGAAAGTTCTTGGTGATTAAAATGTCAATGTGGTGGTAACATGAAGTTACACATATCTCGTAGCGAAAAGAATCCAAACCGAAAATTTTGGAAATGCCATAATTCTAAGGTAAATTTACCAATTTATATTTTGTGTTTTGCAAGATGGTGTTTATTATATAAATTATTTATATATTGACTATAAAAGTGTTTTTCAAGATGATATTTATTGTGGAATGTTTGTATGGAATAATGAAATAGATCATGGACATATGGATAAAATACACTCTTTGATTCAAGAAGTCAATATACTAAATTATAATGTGCAAGAGTTGACATCCAAAGTTAACGGCCTAATGCAGCAACATCAAAGCGTCATGGAACACCTCATGACACAGAAAGAATGCGAATATGACTGGAAATTGTTAAGTATAATTGATGCAGCTATGATATCAATGTGTTATTTTTTGTTTAAATGATATTGTAAGTTGGTCTTCTTTATTTATTTATATATTTTAAAGTCTTTATGTGACAAAAGTGCTAACTTGTGGATTATTATTGTGTGGGAATATTTTCAAATTCACTCAGAAAATTCATTCATTATTTAGCTTTAGTGTAGTACTATATAATTAAACAATAATGAGTAGTTAAAACTAATGTGAATTTATAATCTAGCTCTGCCAAATGAGCAAACACTGTAAGTCAATACATAACTCAAATATTACAGGTCCTAGTTAAATATGACCAAAGAACAAGTTTAAGCAAATCAGCATAAAAACAAGATTGGCCATTGATTATGGCTCTGAGCATCAGCACCTCTGATCTGGCATCTCCAAAACTGAATACCCTGAAACCTATCATTAGTCCATTAGTGAAAAATACAAATACATATATATATATATATAACTTTTGAAACAACAATTAAAAGAAATAAGAAATTAAAATAGATAGACAATAACAATGATATAGGCTTATAGACAACCGAATATCTATATATATATTATTTATGCATCTACTTATAAAAATGCCAAATCAGTAGCCTTAGAACCACTTTAACAAATCCCAAAAGCAACATTTATATTCAAATTATCACAAACATAAAAAAAAATGTCAATCAAAATTTAAAAACTAAAATAACTTAAATTAAAGTGCTTCGTAGTTATGTAATTTTACATTTCCTGCAAGATTCAGTTACATCATCGACAACTATAATCTTTTAGTTTGTCCACATAAATTTGATCCTACAAATCAATAACAATGATATACTGTTAGATTTATGAAAAACTAATATCAATAATCATTTTGAACTAATTCCTCTAAAAATCTTTTAGTCTAAAAATGTACTTGCTTGAGAAACTAATTCGTCATTTTCACCTATATTCAAATTATCACAAACATAAAAATATGTTAATAAGAATTTAAAAACTAAAATAACTTAAATTAAAATGCTTCGTAGTTATGAAATTTTACATTTCCTGCAAGATTCAGTTATATCATCAACAACTATAATCTTTTAGTTCGTCCACATAAATTTGATTCTACAAATCAATAACAATGATATACTGTTAGATTTATGAAAAACTAATATCAATAATCATTTTGAACTAATTCATCTAAAAATCTTTTAGTCTAAAAATGTACCTGCTTGAGAAACTAATTTGTCATCTTCACTTGATGAATGCTCATTAACGTCTTGATCATATATTGTGGATCTAGATGATAAAAATATATTAATAATTCACATCAACATAATCAGAATTTAAATGTTTCAGTTTGAACTTAAATGGAAACGAAATAATAATTATAAATTTACCTTTCTTGCAACCTAGGGCAATTTCTTTTGTCATGTTGCCCACGAAGCCCACATCCTCGACAAAGTATTTATTTCGAAGTTGTTAATTCTTTTGAAAATTTCAATCTTCTCCCACAACCTTTTGATCTCACATGCATTTGATTATTAATACTTTGAACATCTTTTGTTCTTCTGTTACTTGATTCAAGCATTCCAATGGTGGTACCATTAATATTTTTAACTTTAACACGTAACAATTCAAATTCACTCAAAAGGAATTTAGTACCCTTGGTAGTGAGAGATCCATCATCAATTAAAGTAGAACCAGAGCGAGATAAACATGGATGCCTCGTTACCAATGACATATCACAGTCATCATTCATTACTTGATCATCGTTATCCCACATCTCACAAACCCTTGCACCTTTTGTTCACTGATACAATATGTATTTGTTTGGTAAAAACATGATTTGTTTCACATGAAAAATGCCAACATAAGTCTACATGGGATTCCTTTGAAGTCGTATAACCTACAACTGCAGGATAAATAGTATGTAGCCTTATTGTATGCAATATGTCTACTATTTTATGAACTACTTCGAGTTGCCTTTTGCACGGTATGGACATCAGACACATCATCCTCATAGGTACTACTTAAAAATTATGTAGCACTTTCAAACATCTCATCTTGAAACATTAAAAAATTCCTCTTCGTGTATATTTGAACCATTTGTGTCTCCATTGGGCACATAAATTTCAACTTTGGTTGCTCATTCACATCAACATGATCTGCAATTAACTCATCATGTCTTTGATGATTAATAGCTCTATTAAAATGTATAATAAAGTCCATTAATGAATTTTTGCTTGAGATATATCTTTTGAAAAATACATGTGAACTTTCTGCTATTTGACTGCTCAGGATCCCAGCACCAAAGATATGGTTAAAGTATGTAGGAATCCACTTGTTAAGGATTTCATACATTTGATGCAACCATAGATTGTTTTCTAGGCCTAGTTCTTGTATCAATTATGCCCAACAACTTTCAAACTCTTCAGTAATCTCAGAGTTGAAAATGACATTTTTAAAGTATGCATAGTTGTCCCAATAAAGTATGGCATCTAATTTTTTAGAAAATTTCATCAAAATGTGCCACATGCAAAATCGATGATAAGTTGATGGGAACACTTGAGCAATGTCAGACATTCCAAGATCGTGATCCGTAATAATAACTTGAGGTGCACCCCTAGGCATAGCATCCAAAAACTGATTGAATAGCCAAACGAAAGATTCACTTTTCTCACCACTCAACAAACCACATTCGAAAATGATAGTTTGACCATGATTGTTCACTCCTGCTAATGGGGCAAATATCATATCATATATGTTAGTGTTATAAGTTGTGTCAAACACGAGTACATCACCAAAAAAATGATATGATCTCTTTGAAAATGGATCTGCCCAAAAGCATTTGACAAGCTGATTTTCATCATCCAGTTCATAACAAAAGTAAAATGCAGGATTTTTTTCTCTTTAGAAGCAAAAAATTCTACTAACAATTCTGCATCAATGTCCTTTGTCTCATCTCTTACTCTTTGTACATAGTTTCTTATATCTTTCTCAGTACATCCGACGTTTTGAGAAGTACCAGATTCTATTTCCATCACTTTATACTGTTGACAGGTTAAGATATTTGCTTCTGCTAACTGTTGGCTCAAAACTCTTTTTTCTACTGACACATTCCTATGTGACCTTAAAAATGCACCTTAGTTGGAGTTGCAAGAGAATGATTATGCCCTTCCATAAAAAGACTAACAACCCATTTCGATCCAGTTTGCCGCTTAACCACTGTCATCTTAGCTTTGCAGCCAACTCGAATACTTCCTCGATTCTTTTCATCTGATCTTTCAACTGTATATTTCTCCCTTTTCTTGTAATAATCATTTGTCTGCCCTTCTTTAATGCAAACAATTTGTTTCCACACTAGCTCATTTCTACCTTTTTTTCTTTTACTGTTGTTCACTCTTGCACTAAATCCATACTGTCTTGCATATGCATTATAAAAATCGAAAGCCTTTTCTATTGTTGCAAATTCTTGATTAACCTTTGGTTTGATCTCATCTACAACTTGTGGATTATAACACTGTGTTTCGCTATCATTTGACAAGGTGTTGCAACAATAAGCTTCAATTTTTGAAAATTGTAGAATCAGTATAAATTAATGTCCATTGTATTAAAGCATCAATATAAATAAGTCCTTTTTTATTTTTGGTGAAAATCTCCCTCCAGCAAACAATTGCCATTACCATACATAAGTTCTTAAAATCTATTCATTTATGTTTACCATACATTATTTCTTAAATTTACATTATTTCTTGAAATTTAATTGAATGTCATTACCATACATTACCATATATAATTTTCCAATCTTATTCATATGTTTTAATTTAATACACTGAAATTTAATTTGCCCGAATTTGCCCAAATAAGTAGGCCCAAATTATCAAATTACCACATAAATTTTGTCAATGTTATTCACATTACCGTATATACTACACCAAATTACCATATTCAGATACCATATTTAGAAAAACATGAAAACTTGAAAAACTACACGGTCAAGGGTTTTACAATTCACCATCATCATAATTCACCAATATTAGATTGGAAAAAAAAAATTGCATCTAACATACAACATGCAAATATGATACAAATGTTAAATGATACATTTGTTGATAGCTGCATTTGTTGATACATTTTTTAATCAAATCTGAAAAAAAAAAATTGCCACTACAGTTTGCTTACTGACACCAGATTGAGGAGGCATCGGGGAAAAAGGCACCGAGGAAGGAGGCTGGACACAGCTAGGAGGCTCGATCGTGGAGGGGCTCGAGACTCGGCCACGTGAAATACCGGGGGGCTCGATTGCAGGGGGGTTGGACGACTCAGTCGGGGGGGCTCGATCGCCGAGGACGGTCGACACAGCCGTGGAGACGGAGGTTGGGAAGGAAGGAGATGTGTAACTGGGGAAGGAGGAAGCTAGGGCATAGCGCGTGGAGGCAGGGGGATTTCCGGGGGTTCTGTAAGTGGGGTGGAGGCTTTGTTTCTACTCGGCCAGGGAGTCGGGAATGCCGCGTCGAGGCTAGGGGAGGCAGGGGAGAAGAGTGCCGACGAATTGCAGTGGGAGGCAGGGGAGAGGAGAAGCTGGGAAGAAAAGAGGGGAAGAAAAAAAAATCAGGAGGGGGGGGGGTTTGCTGACCACGTGCCTCGCACGTGGGTGGGTTTCAAAATTGCAAAATGCAGCAATTTTGACCCGTCGGGGTTGCTATAAACCCCGATATATATGTATAATTTAAAAAAAAAATTAATGTTGGGATTGACTAGCACTTTTTTTTTTTGATAATAAGGATTGACTAGCACTTGTAGGGTTAGGTTAGGGCTTTTGTATTATATTTGGTGTTTTTTTTTTCTATGGATTTCATATGAAATCAAGGTTGAAATTTCTCTCACTCTTTGGTCTCATCTATTATAGGGGTTTTTGCGATTTTGTGTTTGTGCTTTCAATTCAGGATTGCTTTAAATAAAACATTTTTGATTCAGTGAGTGTTTTTTGTTAGAATTAAAATAAATAACTGAAAACTAATACGTACATCCTTCATTCATAATTATCCAAGTATTAACATTAAACACTCATATATTTTGACAGAGTTTCTAACATATTTTTACTCTTTATGATTTACGTGTGATTTTAATGAGAACCACAGTTAATACATAAGCTAGGTCATGACCCTTATCAAATAAAAAAACCTAATCATTCTCTACCACCAAAAGAGAATGACTTGTTACAAAATACTTTACTATTAGAATCTTAAAAGAATATATAACAGAGTTTATAGCATATTCTTTCTCATTTTTGTACGTGTGATTTTAATGAGAACCACAATTAATACATAAGTTAGGCCAGGACTCTTATCAAATAAGAAGACCTAATCATTTTCTACCAACAAAAGAGAATGGCTTGTTACAAAATACTTCATTATCAGAAACTTTATAAAATATAGACAGCTATCACCTATAATATATTAATAAATAAATAAATAATTATATTTAATTTAATATAATATATAGGCCACATTTATAGAGATAATCTTACATTCTCCCACTTGGCTTATATATTATAATGATGAACTTAAAAGGTGATAAACTTTAAACTAACGAAATTGGCCAACTGCAGCTGTCTATAACATACTAATAATTAAAACTTTATTCACTCAAAAGAAAATCTTCAAAACATGAGTCACAGCGGCCGTATCCAAAATTAGACATTTCTTTCCATGTACCACATATAAAATTATTTTCAAATGAGTAACTTAAAAAACTTTATGAATAAACTTCCAACAAGTTATTCAAGGTCCAATATAAAATATCTCCATAGATATTACAATATAATTATCTTTATGTGCACCAAAATTATTCATTCTAAAATTTAACTAAACATCCATGCCAAATAAAAGAAAATAAACTAACTAAAATACAAGCCCAAAAATTCCATGTACTTTATTATGATCATTGTACACTTTAGCTACCAACTTTTAATCATAGGATATTTGGTTATAAACTCTGATGCTTATATGCTCAAAATACACTTTATGTTTCTTGATTTAATCTCTGAAAACCAAAAAACTTCATATCGATATACTTTATTTGTCTTATGCTTTTGGTTAAAAACAACACAACCAAATTATCACATAATATTTATTTAATGGCCTTCAAACACAATCGATAACTTTTAAACCTTGTGATAAAACTGTAACTATGGTGCATGTGACATAGCTTCATAGCACAAATTGAAATTTTGCCTTCATAAGAAGCTGTTTTGTTACAATTCTAATATTCTTTGTGTTTACGTGAATCTTTATGCCCATAACAATAGGAGTTTCACATAAACTTTAATTTCGAAACTTCACATATTAAAAATATATACTACTCACAAAAATAAATCATAATTTATATAAACTAAATTTTGCTCCCACTGACTTTATGGTACATAAGTAAAACAATAATATCATATAAACAATAACTTTAATACCAAAAACCAGAAGCATACTTTTAGCCCATATATATATTCTTTAAATTATTTCTCTCATCTTTATTAAACTTTTAAGGCACCTTTATAAGGATTTTGTCACTCCCACTATCTCATGAAAATTTGAGTAGTAAGACCTTTGTGTTCTTTATTGAATGGTCATTCTTTAGTTGATTTCTCTTCAAATATATCCAATATGGATTTACTTGAAAATAATCTATTCATAAAATTGAGAAAATAAAATTTCCTTAAAATAAATCTTTATAGGAATTAACTCCCACTTATCTTAAAAATCCTCGAGAAATTTTGAAATTTTAGTCATAATATTTCTTCTAATGTGTAAAGGACAATAAACTATAAACTCTTTAGAGTTAACCGAATAATATACAAATATCAAATGACTGCTTCTATTGAGTCCATATATTTTACTTGATGAAGATTATAAACCTTCACTTTAATTGGACAACCCCAGATGTGCCTTAAACTTGGATATCATCCATTCCATATTTCAAAACTTTTAGGAACGACTTTAGATAACAATTTGTTTAAGATACAACCGTCTTTGAGACTTTATTACACAAATATAAGGCAATGCCATAGCTTTAAATCATTTATCTCATAAACACTCATTTCTATGAATCTTTATATTATTTTCTTTATTTGTCTAAACTTTATTTGTTTTTCCATTTTGTTTTTCTACCTCTTCTTTAAAATCTTTAAAAACATATAGTGTCTCTTCCTTATGATTTAGAAGATAGAAAAAAACATAATTCTTTGTCATATCTATATGAGATAAAATATCTCCACCTTTTTTTAGACAAAACAAGAAAATAACTCAAATTTGTTAGTGTACATAGTTTCAAAAATTTAAGAACTCCTTTGGGTAGCTGTAGTGGTTATGTTGGTCTGCTTTACTTTAATGCAATCCATACATACCCCAAAAATTAGTAGAATCAAATTCTATAAGAATTACTTTATTTACTAACTTTGTAATATCTTAATGGAGATGTCTCAGTCTCTTATGCAATAAATTAGAGTAATGCTTAATAATAACTCACTTAATGCCAACTTTATTATTATGCAGAGTTAACGTATAGAATTTGTATCTGGAATCCAAATAAAATAATTTTCTTACAAAATAACCTTTAAAACACTGTAATTAAATATAAATGTATGATTTTTTAAAAAATAACAAAATAAAATGAATACTAATCAATTGGCAACAAGATAGCTTTTTTCCATTTATTTTATTTTATTGTACATGAAAATAATTTTTCAAACAAAACAGAAAAATTGTTTCAAGGCTAATTCAAAAAATTTTCAAAACTTTAACTTTGAACACATCTGATTTACTTGGTAGATGTTTTGTTCATTAATTTTCTTTTGGNATGAAAATAATTTTTCAAACAAAACAGAAAAATTGTTTCAAGGCTAATTCAAAAAATTTTCAAAACTTTAACTTTGAACACATCTGATTTACTTGATAGATATTTTGTTCATTAATTTTCTTTTGGTTGAAAAAATCTGCATAATATTGACAATGTGAATTGTAATACCAAATCAATCCACTATATAATATTAGGAGCTTTAGCAAGAAGAAATTTACAAAGCATATAGATAAAATAATTATCTTTTAGTTCAAGCTATTCATGTATACTTTTAGCAATATTTCTTCTTTATTTTGCATAAAGAAATAACCATCTTTAGTGCCATGAAACTTTATTAGCATTTTTTGTATTTCTTTCTTTATATAAGAAAATCTTTTGCCTTTATGTGCAATTTTCTTTCACATAAGTCACTAAGTAAACTTTTATATAGTTCTTTATGTTTTAATCTCTTTTTCTTTTCAACACACATGACCAAAAATTTATTAAGTGGCCATTTTTCCTTCACATGTGTTATAAAAATATATATTACACAGAAAGAAAATTGAGTATAAACTTCACAAATGTAGAATGAACTATGTTCTCAACTTTTATTTTGCCTTTAGTTGAGCTATAATGTCCATTTTCTTATAACGAGTTTACATACTTTTAATATTATTTATGCCTAAAAGTTACTTTATTGGAAAAAAATCCAAAACTTTATAAGGACTAATAAATCGTCCTTTATTTGTCTTTAGAAAATCATTTTGCTTTACATGTGGGCACTAAAATTAATACTTTTATTAACATAGAACTTTGATGAATATAAAGTTTAATGTTTGAATCTTTCCCACCATTCATACAAAGTTCTTTTATTTAACATACTTGATTTCATGGAGACATGTTGTTTATCCACACAAAAATGCCAAGTCAACCTTTAGAATTTTAAAATCAAAAGATTTATTATTACCAAATAGAAAGAAAAAATTTACCATAAAATATTGAAATACAAGTAGAACTATTATAGTAAACAAAAAACATACATTAATGCTATGAAACTTTATCTTTAGTCTTGAATCAACCAATGTCATATTCAAGTTGTAAATTCAAACCTTCCTGTGAGTAGATGCTAACCTTTATTGAATTTACACACAACTTTATATATATATATATAAATGTATTAGACAAGCAATGAAATTCCACACCTATGGGCATAGGAATTTTTCCTTTATTTAGTACTTTATATCTAATTCATTGTCTTATTTCTCTTAAATTATCAAAATAATCACTTCCTTGTGGGGCCAAGTAATTATTTTAATAAATAAAATTACTTTATATGATGCCATACATATATTAATAAAATTTTCTGGATGTGAATTTATACCTTATATCATATACCATTGTTTCTTAAGATGCTATGGCTATTTTTAAGTGACAATGACATTCCAATTTAAGATTCAAATAAATAATATATCATGCTTTTCTAAGCGAACCGAATGATATCTAGTCAATAGAAAATAATCACAAAATTTCATGACCTAAAACTAAAATCACACACCTGCATGAAACATGAATTTTTAAATAACAATGCAATAGTAATAAAAATAGCCAAACATTTCCGTAGTACCATGCATGCCTTATGGTGAGAAAAAGAACTACAATCTCATCCAATATAGATATATTCTACAATAATAACAATGGACTTTATGAATATATATATCATTCATGCAAGATAGAGATTGATAGATATTCAAATTCAATCTACAATAGTTGTATATGTAGCTAAACTTAATTCATGCTAGAATAAAAAGGTGCACACATACACAAATAAAATTGGCTTGCCCATCAACTTAACATCTTTATGCCAATTACGAAATTGACTAAACTGTATTCTCATAAGAATATACATATATATGAGTATGCTAATCCACAAAACAAATAATGGCTCAAGAATTAATTTCCAAATAGCCAACTAGTGTCCAAAAAGAATAAATTGAAATGTCCTAGCATTACAAGAAAAATGATGATACTACGACGATCATCAAATTATCATTTACGACAAATTAAAAGGGCAACATCGTATTAAATATCAAAGACGACGCAATTTGATTTAATATATAATTATTAATTTTTTTTTACATAATTACGACATTAAATATGATGGTCAAGACCTTCGTAAATAAAAAAACGTCACCATTTAAGATGCCAAAAATGATGCCACATGTGCTTCGTGTATAACAAGCTTTGACGACTCACATTATGCGTCGTTTAAATGCTTTACGATGCACAATGTGTGTCATAAATAATTAGAAAAGACAATGCACATTTTGCATAGTCTAAAAGCTTTATACGATGCACATTGTTCGTCGTGGATAATCATCAAAAATGCATCAGGAATACAAGTACATCGTGTATACTATTATTGACAAAGTGCATTGTACATTGTGTCAAATACCATTCACGACATCGTTTAAATCTAATACGACGAACAATATTTGTCATAGTTGGTTCGTGGATACAAATGCATCATGTATACTATTATTGACAATGCGCATTGTACGTCGTGTAAAATACCATTCACTACATCGTTTAAATCTAATATGACAAACAATATTCGTTGGAGTTGGTTTTCTATTCATTGTATATCTACGAAAAATTAATATTTTTCAGTTTGGTCTCTCTCTCTCTCTTAAACTTTTTTTCTTTTTCTCTGAAACTCCCTTTTATGTCTCTCTCTCTCTCTCTCTCTCTCTCTCTCTCTGCTTCTTCTCTAAAATCCTTCTATGTCACTGCCATGGCTGAACTATGCCGACTCAGTGTGTTGCTTAGCCTTTCACTTGCGGGCTTCTTGACTCAGTACGACTGATGATTATTACAAATAAGGAGACCACTAGCGACTATGCCACAAGTCGAAGACGATGGTGGGCTTGAAGGGTTGGGTTCAAGAAAGAGGAGGTCAGTGGGTGTTGATCGGCAACCAAATAAACACGTTTACGCTAAGAGGCTCTCGAAGCTTCTAGAAGTTCTGCAAATTTCTATGGGAACCCTCTTTCGTCAAGAGCTCAACCTTTGTTTTTCTCTTTACAAGCGCGTAGGTTTTCAATTTTCTATTTACTTTTTCAGTGTGGATTTAGTGTTGCAGATCTAAATATTGTGTAATGGCATGTATAATGGAAGGTAAAAGTTAGGGTTTCCTGGTTTGAGAGGTTCTTTTGCTTTCCTAAATTTGCAGTTTTGTGTCAATATCCTCTTGATTTCAATTAAAAGTTCGAATTTGATGTTCTAGAGTTTCAATTAAAATAATTTTTGGTAATTATTTTGTAGTTAACTAAGTTTTCTTCAACACTGGTTTAGGAGGAAAAGGGAAAAAGAAATATACGTTGTGGCCTTCTCGTATTGGCATCGTGCTTAAAGGTCATGGCCTTTGCGTCACCTCCATCAAAATTAGTCATCCCCCTTTACCTATTGCTTGGTTATTTGCACTCCAAAACGAATTTATGGGCTGGCTTTTTCCTTCTATGCAGTTGATTCCTGGGTTTGATGTTCTGCTTTTGCTTTGGTGTGTGAATCAGTTTGTTTGTCCCTTGCATTATTGGGTTTTCTTGGTTTAAGTATCAATTTTTTTATTCAGAAAGAAACAAAAGTTAAAAAAGAAAAAAAAAAAAAGATGTCGTATGCTGATTGTTGGAGTGTTCGAATTGCTCTCGTTTGGTTTGGTTCTTTTTTATTCATTGCAAATAGGACATTGACATTTTGTTCTTTCTATGATGGATAAGTTTATATGTTTTCTTACTATTTGTGTTTGTTTCTTCATTCGCTCAATGATTTTTTACTCGTTTAATCATTGCTTTTAAATGCTAGGAAAAATCTTTGAGTTTTCTTTTGTGTTCTTTAGTAATTTGGATTTGTTTTTTGCCTTCCCCAGATTCATACTTGAACACTATGCTGGTACCATGTCTCCATTTGAACATGGGAAAGTTTTAGTTCTTGATGATGGTGGAGAGGTATTATCCTTTCCCCCATTTCTCGATACTAAAATGGGATAGTGAACTTCTACTTTACCATCCTCGTCCCTCCCCACATCCCAATATATAAATATAATGGAAGATGTAGATAATTAAGTGCTATATTCATTAATTAAATTTGTCTCAACAAGTTGACTTAGATGTGGGTAATTATGAGTGTTTCCTATACATGACACTTACAAGAGAGAACAACATTAACACTGGGAAAATATATCAGGTGCCTTTATTTTTATGAAGAAGTTTCATCTATCTATTTCTTAGTCTATATCAAGCTGTGGCCTTCGCTATAACTAAGTTTTCTTTAACACTGAGATCATTCGGCTTTGATGGGCTAAACTTAAGCTTGGTTTCTTATGCGTTGTTATGAGCTTCAGTTTCTCATTCCTCTGTCATATATCAGGTATCATAAAGCTTTCATTTCATCTTTTTTTTATTGATTTTCACTATAATCTGCTATTAGAAGTGTAGTTGTTGAACTTTGCTGTTGATGATACCTACTATATCAATGTCGGAATATATTTAAAAATTATAAATAGTTAAATATGGTGCATGTTAAAATTGTTTTACTACTTGTTGCAGTCTTCGGTATCATCTGCTGCTTCCAGACAACTTGTATTTTTGTGGAAGAAAGTTGCAAAAAACTTCAAGTTTCATGTTTTTTTTTACCATGTTGATGTGGGAAGCTATTGTGCTAACAAGTCATTATTTAAACTTTCAGTTCTAGAACAATTATGTGAATATATAAATGGAGCAATTTTCTTTACCTCGTGAAATGTAATATGGATATTGATTTTTACTTTTCATTGGTTATAGGAGGATATATTTAAATATATTTGAAATATAAAATATTGACTTTGTTAGATATTTTGTATTTTTTAAGCATAAAATATAATAAAAAAATCATGATTCTCCCATTTTAGTGTTAAATGTGATTTTATTTTGTTTTTTAGAAACTTATTACAACGGCGTTGCCCGTCTTCAATTTTAATAGTGCACTTAATGTGCGTCGTAGGAAATATTTTCTTTTAGAGTTTTTGATACACGATGTGCATGACGCACAATGTGTGTCGTATTAGATCTGTTATATGCCACGTAGTGCCATGTAAGACTATTAACAACGACGCACTTTATATGTTGCTTTTGAATCCTTTGCCACGTAGATCTGATGCTACATATTCAATTTTTACAACGGATTTTAAATGTCATAATTGATATATATGTGACGCAAATTGTACTCGTATTTTCTATGGGCTTTTTACGATGATGCATAATACGACGATATTAAATTATCATATAAAGTTTTTTGTGCGATATAAATTGAACGTCGTGTAAAGCATTTTTTCTTGTGGTGCAGTCAATTAAACCAAATAAATCCTTTAAAAATCCACTGATGTAATATCAATTATATAACTAGTTGTTCTTACTGTTCAAAGGCTTTGGTGTCATCCCTGGTATTGTTCTCTTACCGCACCAGAAACAAGAATCTTTTGTTTTATTTTAGATATGCTTAGATTACCGATAGGCATTAGTCTGTCACTGTTGCCAAATTCATCACTGGTCCATTCCTCTATGGCTCGGCAAAACCTCAAAATATAATCTCATGTACTCAAAATCAGTCAAAACATATATATATATATATATATATATGTTTAATAAAGTAGATAATAACTTAATTAAGTATGCCGTATATAAACATAAAATGGTGAGTGAGCCAAACGTTTTTTAAAATCTCTTTGAAAAAAATTATAACTGAACTTTATAACTATATATCAAAATTGATTTTCAATCAAAAATAAATATTCATATAGAATACTGAACAATATGATCTGAATCTAATACCACATGTTAGGATTAAAATAAATAAGCAAAAGCTAATGCGTACCTCTTTCATTCATGATTGTCTAAGTATTAACATCAAACACTCATATATTTTGACAGAGTTTCTAGCCTATTCTCACTTTTTTTATTTTTTTACGTATGATTTTGAAGGGAACCACATACAATATATAGGCTAGGCCAGGACCGAACCTAATCATTCTCTACCACCAAAAGATAACGACTTGTTACAAAATACTTCACTATCAGAATCCTAATAGAATATGGATAGTTATCATCTATAATGTATTAATAAATAAACTATCTTCAATTTAATATAATCTATAGGCCACATTTATAGAGATAATCTTACATTTTTTGCTTTCATTTTTAATAAAAAATAAAAATTTCTTTTAGTTTTGGTTTGCTCGAGCCGGAAAGGAATGATAAATGGGCAAGATACATGGCTATTCTCAGTTTTTTTAAAGAAGTTTTTACCTACTAAACACTGAGAATAGCCATGTAATGTATGTTATTATTATGATATGTATGAGTTAAGTTATGAACTGATATTTTGTTATGAAGATCAGAAAATGTTTGTTATGCATGATGTTTGTTTTTTTTTTTTTTTTTTTTTTTTTTTTTTTTTTTTTTTTTTTTTTTGTAGAATATTATGATTGGTTACAAATTGAGCACAAATGAAAGTGCTTGGCAACAAAAGTGCCAATGTGTGGTAATATGACATTACAAATATCTCATTCACAAAGAAATCCAAACAGAAAATTTTGGAAATGCAATAATTCTAATTAAGGTAAATATAATAAATTCTATATTGTATTGTATTACTATAAGAATTATTTAATGATTGGTTATATAAATGTTATGTAGGATGAAGCTTTGTATGGGACGATGTTATAAATCCTATATGTGGAAATATGGACAAAATATAAATGTTGATATATGAAATTATTAGAGTGAAAGATGATGTGCGGGAATTAAATTCCAACATGAAGGAACTGATTAAAGTCCCAAAGAAAAAAAATCATCATCGAATCATTGTCAAAATTCTTATGAGGCAGAAAAAACCAAAAAATTGAAAATTCTTATAAATTCCATTCTTACGGCTATGATTTCTATTTTTTATCTTCTGAAGATTGCTAAAAATCTAAAATTGTATTACTTGTACTTGGAAGTATGTATGCATATTGAACCTTGTTTATTTTTGGGCTAATTGTTTATATTTCCACTTTGTTTTATCTCCTATTTTGCACTCTCTTTTTTCTTCTTAAGGGATATATTGTTTTGTGCGTTGGTACTTGTTTCACATGAAAATGGCAGAGAAGACCCCTTTCAAAAAGTATTAGGCTCTCATATTGTGTTAAGGTTTATTTGGTCCATGAAAAAGATGTATGTGATGGAAGGTTTATTTGATGCCAAAAAGATGTAATGTTACTTATATGTTTATGTCCCTTAATCTCATAAATCCTGTTAACTGCTTCCAAAGAATTGCAATCATAGTTGCATATTAACTTCCCAATGTATTCTAATATTCAAATACATTTCAAGCTTTAAATAAAAAACCTCTCACTTATTAATACATTCGAATACATTGCAAATATTAAAATCCTCTTGCATATTCCAAGCTTTAAACTATTACTCCCACTGCTAATACTGCAGAACCTGTCTTTGCTTGCAAAACAACAATATTAGAGATGAAAAACTTTACGAGAAAGTTAGTGTAAACAATATAATCTTACCTTTTCCACAAAATTAAACAATATCACCATGATATGCTAACTATAATCTTTTGGCTTGCCCATATAAAATTGATTCTACAAATCAATTATATTTCATATATTCAAGTTTGCAAAAAACTAGTAAAAACTTTTATGTACAACCATTTGTCTTTAGTTTAAGAAATTACCAACATGAGAAGTTAGTTCATCATCTTCACTTGGTGAATGAGAATTGATATCTTGATCATATATATTGGATATATACCATGAAAAATATATGCATAAACAAATTTCAATCCATATAAAAAAAATATTACTAAACATGATATTTTATTAATACAAAAATGTGTATGAACAAAATAATAAATTTACCTATATTGGAACCGAGGACAATTTATTTTGTCATGTTGCTGTCATGAAGTCTACATCCTTGAAAAAGTCTTGATTTTGAAATTGCTATCTTTTTTTGAAGATTTAATTCTTCTTCTACATTCTTTTGTTCTTACATGTAATGGATTATTAATATTTTGAACCTCTTTTGTATTTCTTTTGCTAATTGAATTTGACACTGCATGCTTTTCACCATTTATATCCTTAACTTTAACACATAACAATTCAATTTCATTCAAAATGAATTTGGTTCTCTCGAGATTGAGAGATGCATCATCAACTAAAGTAGACCAAGATCGAGATCAACTTGCATGCCTAGTCAGCAATAGCATATAATCTTCATCATCCATTTTTTGACCATTGTTATCCCACACTTCACCAAATTTTGCACTTTTTGTCCATTGACTAAGAATGTATTTTCTTGGTAAAAAGATGACATGTTTCTCACAAAAAACACTAACATATGCCTACATGGAATTCTTTTAAAGTCAAATAGCCTATAACTGCATGACACAAAGTCTGAAAGCTTATCTTATGTAAGCTTTCTACTATTTGATGATTAACCTTCACTGGCTTTCTGCATGGTATATAGGATGGACTCATCACCCTCCAATGTGCTACATAAAAAATAAGCACCATCTTCAAACATCACCTTGAAAAATTAGAAAATTCATTTTTGTCTATATTTTCACCATTTGTGACTCCATTGGGCACATAGATTTCAAGTATAGTCGTTCATTCACATCAACATGATCTACAATTAACTCATCATGTCTTTAATGATTAACAACTTTATTAAAACGTATAATAAAGTCCATCAATGAGTTTTTGTTTGAAATATATTTCTGTAAAAATGCGCGAGAACTTTCTACTTTCTAACTACTCAACATTCTTACACTAAAGATATGATTAAAATAAGTTGAAACTCACTTGATGCGGATTTCATACATGTGATGCAACCATGAATTATCTTTCTGATGAGTTTTTGTCTACAAATTTGCCTAACTAGTTTCAAACTCTTTAGTAGTCTTAGAGTTAAAAATGACATTTTGAACAAATTATAGTAGTCTTGGTAAACTACAATTTCCATTTATTCTGAAAATTTATTCAAAATATGCCACATACAATATCGATGATAAGTAGATGGTAGAATTTGAGCAATGGCTTTGGTCATTAGAAGATCTTGATCCATAATAATCACCTGAGGTGTACCTCTAGGCTTAGCTTCCAACAGTTGATTGAATAACCAAATGAAAGACTTGATTTTCTCACCACTCAACAAAGCACATCCAAAAATGATGGTTTGACCATGATGGTTTACTCCTACCGATGGAGCAAATGTCATATCGTATTTGATAGTGTTGTAAGTTGTGTCAAACACAACTACATCACCAAAGAAATGATATGATCTCTTTGCAAAAGGACTGCCCAGAAGAATCTAACAAGCTGACTTTCTTCATCTAGTTTAAACTTAAAATAAAATGATAGATTTTTTCTCTCTCACTATAGAATTATTTTATTAACAATTTTGCATCAATGTTTTGTTGCTCATCTCTCACCTTTTGTCCATAGTTTCTTATATCTCTCAGTGCATCTGATATTTTCAAGACTAACCTTTTGATGCATAAAATCACACCAATTGTCAATCATGCATCATCTTTCACTATCGAAGAACATGTGAGCTTGCAAGACAGAACACGATGTTAGGAGGCTTTTAGGGGCACCGGTGTAGCAACAGCCAAAGACCCTCAAACAATCACGTCAGAAGAGAAAAATTGAATTTTCAATGAAAAAACAGAGAGAAAGAAGAAGAAAATGACATGTAATATTCAGTCTTCCCATATAGAGGCTTAAAGCTTTTATTTATAGGCTAAATTAGGGTTTTAGTAGGAATAAAATATAATAAAAAGATATTGTAAAGATATGATGAATATAAACTACTATAATTAGGATCTTCCAGTCAGATCCAAATTATAACCATACAATACTAGTCTATCTAGACCACAACTGAATTTTAATTGTTATATATTTGAGATGGTTTAGATATACATTCCTTCTTTGATGAACAAATTATCCCACACATTTAGCCTCCACTTTTTAAGTTAAGCGAACAAGTAAGAAAGTAGATAACTTTTATATTATGCATTGACATCTTTCATGTTATCTAGACTGAGTTTAGCTTGTAAATTTAATCTAACAATTGCTTTCACGTTAGCTAGTTAAAACGCTACGCTCGTAATTGCCGATATTGTCCTCACGCTAGCCATGTTTTGCAACAATGCTCTTTGATTAGAGTGCTTGTACGTTGGTCTAGTTGAAGCATTATGCAACAATGATCAGTTAAATTGGTTTCATGCTAGCTAATTGAAGCATTATGCGGCAATGCTTAATTAGATTTGAATGAATCTTGACATATATTTGGAGCTTTGTATGATATTGTAGTTGAACTTAACCTGCTTAAATCTCATAGAAGTATACAATATACAATTGTAATATTTATGCATTTATAATAAAAATTTGTGTGTAATCATGTATCTGTGAGTGGATGAAATGTGAGCTAGACATATATTAAAATAATGAAAATAAATATGTGAATGTATATGCACATGACTTTAAATTATGGCGCATATATATATGTATATGGATATCTTCATTTTAATAAAATAAAAATTATTACTGAAAATATATTTTTAGTAACAAATTTAAAAATATAGTCACTAAAAATAAACTATCAGTGAAAAAAAATTTAGAATTTTAATAAAATTTAGTGACAATTTTTTATTTTAATAAAATAAAAATATATTTATTTTAGAATTTTTCTATATATATATATATTAACATGAAACTATAAGCATAATATGTACATAATCAAAGATTTACACATGCTCACACCTAACTTGTAGATACTTCTGGGACTCTGCAAAAATTAATTTATAACCTCCGATTTTCCTTTAATAATTGAATCCAAGTATCAAGGGTTTAGGTCAAAGATGCAACAAAAATACCAGTTATACAAGAAATATGAAATAAGTAAAGCTGTCATATATTTCTTTTTAAATACCAAACAAGTAATTCACCCATGGAATGTATACATGCGTGGACGCAAAAGCAATTCTCTTTATTCTTTTTCCCATTGAAGATTCGGATTGGCACACTTATGTAATGCACGTGATGCATAGGCAATTAAAAGCTCACAAATATGTTGATGAAGAGTATCAATGTGCCATTTGAATATATAAACAAATACGGGGTTTCAATATGCACATAAGAACACCTCTTCGGAGTGTTAATAAGAAAAAAACTCACAGCTAGATTGGGAATCGTACGTGCAAGGTATCTAAACACTTGCACGCAAACTGAAGGATTATTCCAATGCTCATAAATACTTGCCAAAGGATGTGAGATTCAAAAAATATTTTTAGTAGTGATCATAATGAACAATAGGCAAAAATAGATATTTAAATATAGATATGAATCAAGAAGATATAATAGCCTTAGCTTGATGTTGGCCTATGTTGATTGTTTGCTTCATTGACTAAAATAGTCAACTTACACTTTGATGTTGGCATCGAGCGCTCTTCTAGCATGGATGTTCGTGATAAAGACATTACGTTGCCAAGTGGACCAGTGACGCGCACTTGAGCTAAGAAGATTAAAGAGGAAATGCTTGGACTTGTGAAAATAATTATGAATGAAGATCGATTCAAGTTTCCAAATGATTTGAACACTTTTCCGAGGCCTAATGATGATTTAAGCATGTTGTCCAAGCAAGGGATGAAAGTTGTAATGATGCTCGAGAGTTGCGGAGACGAAATTGCGTCATTTTAAAAATAAGCATCTTATAATGGCAATTTCGTAATTTTAGCTATTTTCGGATGATAATGACAGTTTCGTAATTTAGCTATTTTCGGATTATAATGGCAGTTTTGTAATTTAGCTATTTTTGGATTATAATGGCATTTTTGTAATATTTGCTATTTTTGTTTTTAGGGTTAGTTTTCAGCCTTAGGATTACTTTCCTAATATTTAATGGTTTAAATTGATTCTTGATCTAACCATAGTCCTTATATAAAGGGGGATCAATTCCTTTGTAAGACATATTTAAGTTTTTAATCAATTGAGAGAATTAATTTTTTTATTGCTCCCAGGAGTGTTCTTGCAAGGTGAGGAATCAATTTCTTCTTCTTGTTGCATTAGGAGTTGAATTCTCTTATCAAAGTAGAAATACTTTGTGGCAATTATTCTTCTATTTCCCTAGCCTTCTAATCCACATTTTTAGATACAAGTTATCTAAATGTTTGGTAGGGCGGGTTCTTGTTTCCAATTACTATTCAATCTTTCTTGTATCTTTGGGGTTTCAGATTCTTTAATCTTAGGGTTTCGCATCAATTGGTATCAGAGCATTGGTTGAGATAAATACCTATCTATCTTTGTTTTCAATTTCTTTGTGTTCTTCGTTCATAATACTTTGATTCCCAAAAGAAAAAAAAAGTTGTGTTTGATCCGTGCGTCTTTTTTTTATCTTGTTGATTTGGGTTTTTTTGTGACGACCCGGATCTAAAAAGCTAGAGTAAGTGTGGGCGGGTGCAAAGGGCACTAGCAGGCTACCTTACTGGCAGAGATCGGTGTCCAATCCCACATTGCCCGGGTGTGGAAAGGGGGTCATGTGGTAATGGTTCAAATGTAAAGTAAGCACTCTCTTAACAACCAAGGCTTTTTCAGAGCGTTTGGCTTCAGAGTTGGAAGAACTCTGGGGTTAAGCGTGCTCCAGTGGGAGCATTCCTAGGATGGGTGACCCCCTGGGAAGTCTGACCAAAAACTCCATACCGTCTGAAGTGCGGTCTCTAAATTAGAGACAATATTGGTTGGAGAGAGAGTGTCGCGTTACAAATGGTATCAGAGCCTGTACCCGGCTGGAAATGTGCCAGCGAGGACGTTGGGCCCCAAGGGGGTGGATTGTGACGACCCGGATTTAAAAAGCTAAAGTAAGTGTGGGCGGGTGCAAAGGGCACTGGCATGCTACCTTACTGGCATAGCCAGAGTAAGTGTGGGCGGGTGCGAGGCACTGGCAGGTTACCTTACTGGCAGAGATCGGTGTCCAATCCCACATCGCCCGGGTGTGGAAAGGGGGTCATGTGGTAATGGTTCAAATGTAAAGTAAGCACTCTTTTAACAACCAAGGCCTTTTCAGAGCGTTTGGCTTCAGAGTTTGAAGAACTCTGGGGTTAAGCGTGCTCCAGTGGGAGCTATCTTAGGATGGGTGACCCCCTGGGAAGTTTGACCAAAAACTTCATTCTGTTGGCTAAATTGGAGACAATATTGGTTGGAGAGAGAGTGTGACGTTACATTTTTTTTTAGTCAAAAAAGAGAACAAGTAAAAAAAAAAAAAACAAAAAAAAAAAATCCGAATTATGTTTTATTTTTCTTTTCTTTTTTGCTTAGGGTAATATTTGCTTTGCATTACTCTAATTCTTATTTTTGCTTTTCTTTTGATCTACTTTCTTTCTTTGGTTAGGTTTTGAGATTGTGATAATTGTTTTTCTTGCTTTGATTTGTTGTGTTTAACTCTAAAGTGCAACTTTATTCTGAAGATTGTGAGTGGTAAAAGACTTGAGTGATGAGAACATTGAAGGTAAAAGCCAAAATTGTGTGAAACATGAGCGTAGTTATCATTAAAAAGAGTGAAACACGTGAGGGAGAGAAGTAAAGATTTTCTTTTTACTAATCTTGTCTTGTAGAAACTAAGACGTCAAGAAGAGAAGGAAAAGAAGCCGCTCATTCCAAGGAAGAGCACGAAAAGGAGATGACACCGGACATGAAGCTCTTATACAAGGCCTTCACAGGAGAATTGCGGAGGTTAAACATGAAGATGGATGAGTTAAATGATAAGGTAAATGAAGTCTCTATGACTGCCACAAATAACCCAAGGATAGATGGTTCGTGGACTAGAGATATAGAACTATCAGTTTCCGAGGATGATGAAGTCTCAAATCATTCAATGAGGAGACGTCAAAGGAGGGAGGAACCAAGGGCTAGAAAACATGAGTCGAGAGAAAGGAGGGATGACAACATAAGCTCCATAAAGATGCAAATACCACCATTCAAGGGGAGACATGACGCTGAAGTATATTTGGAGTGGGAAAGCAAGGTTGAACTAATTTTCGCTTGCCACAACTACTCGGATGAGAAGAAGGTAAGACTCGCCACTGTAGAGTTTACCGATTATGCTTTGGTTTGGTGGGAACAATTATTGCAGACTAGGAGGAGTTATGGTGAAGATCCAATTGTAACTTGGGGCGAGATGAAAAGGGTGATGAGAAGAAGATTTGTACTATCTTCTTATTACCGGGAGGTACACCAAAAGTTGCAGCGGCTCTCACAAGGAACAAGGAAGGTGGAAGAGTACCACAAGTAGATGGAGATGCTCCTAATCTGAGCCAACATAGATGAGAAACGAGAAGCTTCCATGGCTCAATTCTTAAGTGGACTCAATAGAGAGATTGCCGACACTATGGAACTACATCCGTATGTAGAGATAGAAGACTTGGTGAACATGGCAATCAAGGTGGAAAAGCAACTTAAAAGAAAAGGGACTACTCGAAGCTTCTCAAATTCCAACTCTATATGGAATTTAAAGTGGGAGAAACCTGAGGACAAAAAGAAGAGCTTCGATTTCAAGAATAAGGATAAGAGTGCCAGCACACCCTAAGATACTCCTAATTCTTCTTCTTCTACTACCACTACTAGACATAAGGAGATAAAGTGTTTTAAATGTCAAGGGTTAGGACATATTGCTTATGAATGTCCTAATAAGAAGACTATATTGCTGAAGGGTAGTGAAATTGTTTCAGAGTCTGAGAATGATAGTGATAACAAGGTGCCACCATTGGAGGATAATTCTAGTGATGAGGAGAACATAGAGTATGCTATGAGGGGAGAGTCTCTAGTTGTTAGGCAAGCCTTAAACCTTAAAGTTAAGGAGGAGAGTCTAGAGCAAAGGGAGAATATCTTTCACACTAGATGTATGGTGGGTGGAAAAATTTGTAGTTTGATAGTGGATGGAGGAAGTTGTGCCAATGTAGCTAGCACTACTTTGGTAGAGAAATTGGGCTTGAAATGTGAGAAACATCCTAATCCCTATAGGTTACAATGGTTGAATGACAGTGAAGAAGTGAAAGTAACCAAAAAAGTGAAGGTTGCTTTTGAAATTGGAAAGTATGTTGATGAGGTTGTGTGTGATGTAGTACCTATGCAAGCCGGGCACATTTTGTTGGGTAGGCCGTGGCAATTCAATAGGAGAGTTGTTCATGATGGGCAAAGGAATATGTATGCTTTTGAGTACAATGGGAAGAAGCACACTCTAGCCCCTCTATCTCCAAAAGAGGTGTACCTTGATCAATTGAAGATGAATAAACCTACAAATGAGGATATGGGAAGTGAGACTAACAAAAAAAATGAGGGAAAAAAGGCCATGAGAGAAAAGAATAAAAATAAAGGCCCAATGGAGAGTCAAAACATTTGTGAGAAAAACATGAGTGAAGTGAGGAGTGAAAAGAAAAAGAATTTCTATGCAAAAGTGAGAGATGTAAAAGGAGCATACTTATGCAAGAGAGCACTAGTTCTCGTGAGGTTTAGGGAGTTTTATTTTTTTGAAGCTAACCTTATAACCCATGTTTGCCTAGTGTTTTTGTTTATTTGTTGAAGGAATTTGAAGAAGTTTTCTCGGAGGAATTGCCCAAAGGATTAGCACCAATAAAGGGCATTGAACATCAAATAGACTTGGTGCCTGGAGCGAGCCTTCAAAACCAACCGGCGTATAGAAGCAACCCTGAGAAAACGAAGGAACTTCAAAGGCAAGTGGAGGATCTATTGGCATTAGGATATGTGCGGGAAAGCTTAAGCTCATGTGCTATACCGGTGTTGTTGGTTCCTAAGAAGGATGACACGTGGAGGATGTGCGTGGATTGCAAAGCCATCAACAAGATTACGGTAAAGTATCGTTTCCCTATACCTAGGTTAGATGACATGTTGGATGAATTGCATGGTTCTTGTGTGTTCACTAAAATAGACTTGAAAAGTGGATACCACCAAATTATGATGAAACCTGGGGATGAATGGAAAATTGCATTTAGGACTAAGTATGGTTTATATGAATGATTAGTTATGTCTTTTGGCACGTGGATGATGTGCGTGGATTGCAGAGCCATCAACAAGATTACGGTAAAGTATCATTTCCCTATACCTAGGTTAGATGACATGTTGGATGAATTGCATGGTTCTTGTGTGTTCACTAAAATAGACTTCAAAAGTGGATATCACCAAATTATGATGAAACCTGGGGATGAATGGAAAACTGCATTTAGGACTAAGTATGGTTTATATGAATGGTTAGTTATGTCTTTTGGCTTGACGAATGCGGCTAGTACCTTCACGAGACTAATGAACCATATCCTAAGAAATTTTATAGGGAAATTCGTGGTTGTCTATATTGATGACATATTGATTTATAGTAAAAATCTAGATGACCATGTAGAGCAAGTTAGGACAGTTTTAGAAGTTCTTAAGGAGGAAAAGTTATTTGCCAACCTTAAAAAGTGTACTTTTTGCATTGATCCACTAATATTTCTTGGCTTTGTTGTGAGTGCACGTGGTGTTGAGGTTGATGAGAAAAAGGTGAAGGCTATCCGAGAATGGCCCACACCTAAGAGTCTTTATGAGGTAAGAAGTTTTCATCGACTAGCTGGGTTCTACCGAAGGTTTGTGAAGGACTTTTCTACCATAGCGGCACCATTGAATGAGATTGCCAAAAAAGAGGTAGGGTTTAAATGGGGTAAGGACTAAAATGTAGCTTTTCAAACTCTAAAAGATAAGTTATGTTTTGCTCCTCTTCTTGTATTATCTAATTTTGACAAAAATTTTGAAATTGAATGTGATGCTTCTGGGATTGTTATAGGTGCTGTTTTATTGCAGGAAAAACGTCCCATAGCATATTTTAGTGAGAAGTTGAATGGAGCTCAACTCAACTACTCGACATATGACAAAGAGTTGTATGCCTTTTTCCGTGCTTTAGAGGTGTGGCAGCATTACTTGTTCCCAAAGGAGTTTGTGATTCACACTGATCATGAGTCCTTGAAGCATATCAAGGGGCAAGGAAAGCTCAACAAGAGGCATGCACGATGGGTTGAGTTCATAGAGACCTTTCCGTACGTGATTTGTTACAAGCAAGGTAAGGAGAATGTGGTGGCCGATGCTTTGTCTCGGAGGTATGTCTTAATCACTACTCTTACTTCTAAGCTCTTGGGTTTTGAACAATTAAAAGACATGTATGATAGTGATGATGATTTTGGTGAAATATATGCTACATGTGAAAATGATGCTATTCATAAATTTTATAAACATGAAGGATTTCTGTTTCATGGACATAGGATATGTGTGCCCAATTGTTCGATTAGAGAATTGCTTGTTAGAGAATCACATAGTGGTGGTCTCATGGGGCATTTTGGTGTGCATAAGACCTTAGATATTTTATCTGAACATTTCTTTTTGCCACACATGCGTAGGGATGTTGAAAAAATTTGCGCTAAATGTATTGCATGTAGACAGACTAAATCTAGGTCTATGCCACATGGTTTGTACACCCCTCTTCTTGTGCCAACGGAACCATGGGTTGATATCTCCATGGATTTTGTTCTTGGGTTGCCGAGAACTAGGAAGGGTCGTGATAGTATATTTGTTGTTGTGGATAGATTTAGTAAAATGACACACTTCATTGCTTGCCATAAAACTGATGATGCAACAAATATAGCTGACTTGTTCTTTAGAGATGTAGTGAGGTTGCATGGGGTACCTAGGACAATAGTCTAGGATAGAGATGTCAAGTTCTTGAGTCATTTTTGGAAAGTTTTGTGGGGAAAGTTGGGTACTAAGCTTTTGTATTCTACTACTTGTCATCCACAAACCGATGGACAAACGGAAGTGGTGAATAGAACTTTAGGTGCTTTACTGCGTTCTGTAGTTAGTAAAAACTTAAAATCTTGGGAAAATTGTTTGCCTTTTCTTGAATTTGCTTATAACCGTACTATTCATTTTTCTACTGGATTTTCACCATTTAAGATTGTATATGGTTTTAATCCTTTAACTGTATAGGATTTGATGCCTTTACCTTTGAGTGAACTTGCTAACTTAGATGGACAAAAGAAGGCGGACTTAGTTAAAGCTATACACGAGAAGGCCCGACTACAGATTGAGAAGAGGAATAAGTTAACTGCGCAAAAAGCTAATAAAGGGCGCAAACAAGTGATATTTGAACCAAGTGATTGGGTTTGGGTAATTTTGAGGAAGGAAAGGTTTCCTAACAAAAGGAAGTCTAAGTTGGATGCTAGAGGTGATGGACCTTTTCAAGTGCTCGAGAGAATCAATGACAATGTATACAAGATTGATCTTCCAGGTGAGTATAATGTGTCCGCATCATTTAATGTTGCTGATCTTTCTCCTTTTAACATAGATGTAGATTCGAGGACGAATCTTTTTGAAGAGGGAGGGAATGATGTGGGCATCGAGCGCTCTTCTAGCATGGATGTTCGTGATAAGGACTTTACGTTGCCAAGTGGACCAGTGACGCATTCTTGAGCTAAAAAGATCAAAGAGGAAATGCTTGGACTTGTGAAAATAATTATGGATGAAGATCGATTCAAGTTTCCAAATGATTTAAACAATTTTCCAAGGCCTAATGATGATTTAAGCATGTTGTCCAATCAATGGATGAAAGTTGTAATGATGCTCGAGAGTTGCGGAGACGAAATGGCGTCATTTTAAAAATAAGCATCTTATAATGGCAATTTCATAATTTTAGCTATTTTCGGATGATAATGGCAGTTTCGTAATTTAGCTATTTTCGGATTATAATGACAATTTCGTAATATTTGCCGTTTTCGTTTTTAGGGTTAGTTTTCGGCTTTAGGATTACTTTCTTAATATTTAATGGTTTAGATTGATTCTTGATCTAATCCTAGTCCTTATATAAAAAGGGATCAATTCCTTTGTAAGACAGATTTGAGTTTTTAATCAATTGAGAGAATTAATTTTCTTATTGCTCCCAGGAGTGTTCTTGCAAGGTGAGGAATCAATTTCTTCTTCTTGTTGCATTAGGAGTTGAATTATCTTATCAAAGTAGAAATACTTTGTGGCGATTATTCTTCTCTTTCCCTAGCCTTCTAATCCACGTTTTTAGATACAAGTTATCTAAGGGTTTGGTAGGGCGGGTTCTTGTTTCCAATTACTGTTCAATATTTCTTGTATGTTTGGGATTTCAGATTTTTTAATCTTGGGGTTCCGCATCACACTTGTATCGGACGAGCTATTTAGATTCTATCAAAGTCATTTGAATATGGATGCTCATTGGTCTTTTACGATGATATAACTTTATTTGATTTGAATCCGAAAAATCCGACTTTCGCGACATTTAGACTTAATTTTATAGTGACAATTTTTGCTCATATTTCACCACCTACCAATCTTACTAGGTGTCCCATTCTGAAGGTCAAATGCGAAACCGTAAGCATGCTCCTTACACATGTGTAAAGGTCGTAGTTTGGTAGTCCGAAACTACTTCGTAGTTTTAGCTTAGACAGATAGTACATCTTCCAAAATATCTAGTTCATCATTATTCCATATGAGACTGACTCGTCATTTTTCCGACCAAGTCGGTTTGTAGTTTTCCCGTACTTAAGTATGACATTCAAATTCTTTTTTAGCATTCAAATTATTTTTAGGCTAAAACAGTGACGTATTGTAAGCAAAAATTTCTAAAAGACATTTTGCATACAAAAATGGTAAGATGAAAACAAAAATTAAAAGTTATTTTGACTAAAAAAAAAACACTAAAAAAGTACAAAGTACTTCCAGCTTCCCAGCCTAAGACAATTTGAACATAATGCAAATGAAATGTATAATGCATCAAGTAAAAAATGAAATGGTATGGAAAATACACAAGTGCCGCAGAGTTCTAAGTACTTGGAGCCTCCTTGCCATGTGCGTCTTGGAAGCGATATGCTCCTGATTGAGGAATCGAAATGACCGTATAAAGGTCTTCCCACTTGGATCCGAACTTTCTTGCGTTAAGCTTCATGTATTTTGAAAGACCCTATAGAGCATCTCCAACTCAAAATTGTATGTTGTTGACCATTAAATTATAATACTTAGTTGCAAGTTAACCATTTTAAAATTGAAAGTCATTATTATGGAAGAATGATATGCTATAACCTGCATATAAAGCTTATCCAAATTCGCAGATATAATATGTATTATCTATGCTTATAAAGCTTGTACAAATAGACAAATACCAAGATGATATATATTTATATATATATATATATGAAATTCATATTCTCAAAATATAGCATGTATATGAAATTAGACTTAAAATATGTAAATGTGCCTCCAGTGGTTAGTAATATCGGCACCAATTCACATGCATTCTCATATGCTGATTTGAACTTGATTGAAACTTAAAACAATTATAACTTTTATAAGCACCGATCATAGTAAGAAAGTCATCTAAACAAAAAGTACACGTGAACAATGTTAAATATGAAAAAATATATTTAGCCCTATAATTGGATATCAAATTATAACCGAATTGTTGGTGGCCTTTGCTATAACTTAGATGGTGGGACCCGTCGATGCCATTGGGGTGGCATTATATAGGTCTTGCCACTTGCCGCGCTTTTGTTACTCCTTCATATTCGGAATGTATGTTATCACACATAGAGCAGCTAGGACAGCAAAACTAAGCGTCTTTGCACTTTAAAATTAAAAAATAATAATAATAAAATAAATAAAGACATCCACAAGATAAGATTCGGTATGCATGGTATCACACATGAGAATACTAACTATGCTTATACGTCCATTTGTGCATAATTCCCATTAGTCCCTCCTCACGAAAGACACCCGCAATATAAGATTACAGGAACTTTTTAATTAAGAGTCCGTTTGTTAACACATTTAATTTTTGTTTTTCATTTTTAGTTTTTAGCTTTTACTTATAGTTTATAGTTTTTGTTTTCAGTTTTGCTAAAAGGAAAAAAAATAAAAACAACTATTTTTTGTTTTTTTTATGAAAAAAATTTATTTTTGATAATCATTTTTATTTTTTTATTTTGATAATTTTTTTTATTTTTTAAAAAACTTTACATATAAATTTAAACAAATCCATATTCGATTATTGTCGGTTTCAGATTTTGGCCCCAATCATAGTGTCACATGTTCCGGCCCGGACCAAGCTGTCCTGGGTTCTGGCCCGGTTCAGGCAGTCCCTGGTTCTGGCCCCAACCGGGTTGTCTCGGATTCCATCCCAAGACAGGCGGTCCTGGGTTCCAGCTCCGACCAGGCGGCCCGGACTGGGCGATCTCGGGTTCCAACTTCGATCGGGCTGTCCTGGGTTTGAGCTCAGACCGGGCTATCTAGATTCTGGCCCCGATTGGGTTGTCTCGAGTTCCAGCCCGGAAAGGGAAATCTCAGGTTCCAGCCCCGACCAACTTTCCCAGATTCTGGCCCGGACTGGGCTATCCTAGATTCCAGCACGGACAGGGCTGTCCCTGATTTAGACTCGAACCGAGCGGTCCTGGGTTTCGGCTCTGACTGGGCTGTTCTGGGTTTTGGCCCTAACCGGGATGTTCTAGGTTCCGGCCCGAACTGGGCTGTCTCGGGTTCAGGCCTGGACCAGGCTCTCTCCAGTTCTGGTCTGGACTGGACGGTCCAGGGTTCCGGCCCTGTTCGATCAATTCGTGATCTCGATCACATCTGGACGATGTCAATATGAACAATTTAAGATTCAAGCCTTGTTTGAGTTGTCTTATATCTCAGCATTATAAAAAACAAAACAAAAAACAAAAAATTGAAAACTGAAAATGAAAATGATTTTTGAACTTTTTTTCTTTTAAAAGAAAAGTGAAAAATGGTTTTTAATTTTTAAAAAAAAAAAATGGTTATCAAACGCATTTTTTTTTTGTTTTTTCAAAAAATAAATGAAAATAGTTATAAAACGCATTTTCAATTTTGTTTTTCAAAAATTTAAAAACAAAAACTAAAAACCATAAATAAATGGGTTATCAAACTACACCTAAGAAATACATTTTCCAGATGATCAAAAAATAATAGCAGATATTTTTACCAAAAAATAAGTAATAGCATATAGAAGAAATAAACTTTAGTTTTTTTTTTTTTTTTTTTGACCATGGGAATTGGGAGTTTAGTTGCCACGGGTGCCAAGATTACAAAAGTTCATAATTGAATCCCATAACCAGGTCAAAGACCCTTTGCTGTAGATGCATGGTATACTAATTCTTCAACCTAGATGAACCACGATTTATTTTCATACAAATATATATATATATATAGTTTGCTTTTAGTAAAATAGATTGATAAATGCAGTAGATAAAGGAAAGAAAAAACCGATTTTCATTCCAATCTACGAGCTTCAGCGAACGACGGCAGCATCGATTGAGAATGGTTTGAGCGGTGAACTGGTGGAGGCTTGAATTGTTAGGTTGAGACTGATATGAGTCTTCTTGCTTCTCTTTCCCTGATTTTGGGCTTGAATCGGGTAGAGATCAGGACTAAATCATACCAGCCGATGATCTCTTGTTCACATGGCTTTTGTGCTATTGGGTAATTTGATTGTGTGGCAAAATAAATCAGTGATTTTGAAAGTTTCCGTCAATAGTAAGGTTGGACACAACAAATTTTTTGAGAGAATTAATTTAGCTCCTATCTGGCACATTAAACTCTTATACATAAAATTGCATAAACTGTTAATTGTGTATTTTTTTCACCATCAAATAATTTGTGAGTCTGCAAGATAGCTTTTGGAGGCACCTTTGTAGCACCAACCAAAGATTCTTCGACAATCAAGTCAGAAAATAATAGACTTTTAGAATAGAAAGAAAAGAAAAGAAAATAACGTGTATTATGGGCGTAATATACAGTCCTCCCATATGGAAGCTTGAAATGTTTATTTATAGGCTAAATTAGGATTTCAGTAGAAATAAAATATAATAAAAAGATATTTTAGAGGAATAATGAAAATAAACAGCTATAATTAGAATTTCTCAGTTAGATTTGAATTATAACTACACAATACCAGTCTGACTTGACCATAACAGAATTTTAATTGTTATATAATGGAAATAATTTAGATATATATTCTCTTTGATCAGATATGTATGGATGTGGTAAAATTATCTCACACACTACCATATTAAATTTATTTCTTGAGATGTCAAGATATTTGCTTTTAACAATTGTTGGCTCAAAACTCTTTTCGCAACCTAAATAACTCTATGTAGTCTTAACAAATCACTATGCCAAAATGGTTAATAGACAACACCAAATACGCGACACAAAGTTGTTGCTTCGCCTTTATTTTAACAAAACAATGACACAAAAGTGTCGCCAAAATGTTTTGTCGATGGCGAGAAAAAGATTCAGTGACACGTATTCGTCTAATGTTGCGAAAAATCTGCGTGCCAAATACATTTCAAAACACGCTTCGAATGCGTGTCGCGAAAAAGTTACACTCGAAACACATTAAGCAACACCCATTGAACATGTGACACGCAATATTTGTGCGCGAAATACATTCCGCGACACATATTATGCATATGTCATCAAAAATATGCGCGCTAAAACTTTAAGCGACATAAGAACGTAACATGTCTCTAATTAATTAGGTGCGGAGCCTAATTAGCAACACCTAAAATACATTCTGCGACAAATGTTTAGCATCATCCTGAAAATTTTATGCCGCAAAAAAACATTCGCAACAAAAAGAGATAAAATTGACATTATTAGCAACACAGGTGTCCTATAATTGGCGACACCAGTGTCGCCTTTACTCAAAAAAAGCTCAAATTGGTGACACTAGTGTCTCATTTTCTTGAAAAGGAGACGTTGATGTCGCCAATTAGTGTACAAAATTTAAAAAAAAAAAAGCGACGCTGGTGTCGCCAATTATATATCATTTAATTCATATCACGCTAAAAATTAATTAACACCTACCACATATATTTTACAATACCAAAATAATCAATATATAAGATATCATAGAAAATTAAAATTTTTTATCATACAAATTATTGGATTTGCATGTATATAAATATATAAGATATCATATAATATTTATATGATATATATTTATA